>VUQI01030124.1:0-18192 GCA_015106735.1 Paratilapia polleni | reverse complement strand
GCCACGACCAGTTGGGGGTGAGGGGAAACAGAAGAGAGCAGAGGGAGACAGGACAAAAGGCACACTATGGGAGAGAGACAGAGTCAATAATAACTAATGATTAAATGCAAGTGGTGTATAAACACATGGAGAGTGAAAAAGTGAATAAGAGGAAGTTCTCAGTGCATCATGGGAAGCCCCCAGCAGCCTAGGCCTATTGCAGCGTAACTATGGGATGGCTCAGGGTCACCTGATCCAGCCCTAACTATAAGCTCTATCAAAAAGGAAAGTTTTAAGCCTAGTCTTAAAAGTAGAGAGGGTGTCTGTCTCCTGAATCCAAACTGGGAGCTGGTTCCACAGGAGAGGGGCCTGAAAGCAACACACAGCACAAACATTGTGTTGTGTTGTGGCTCCGTTTCCCTGTGGCTCCATAATTAGTTTCCATTATCTTTGTCTCCAGGTGCGCTTTGTCAGGAACGTCACCTCGTGGAGAGAGATGAAGCCCGGCTTCTACCACGGCCATGTAGCTTATCTGGACTTCTCAAAGTAAGGCCCTTCATTTCCTGTAATACTATTAATATCCAGATTAGTTACAAACAGCCAGCAGAGCAGATAAAGGGAGGTCACATATTGATTGCTAACATGTGCTTTAGTGTTGATTAATAGCATTGTTGTCCTTATCTCCCCTGACACTATCATCTCAGTGATCACAGGTAATTATTCTAATGGCCTAAGTGTTTCTCAGTGAGAGCGATTCGGTTAACTTGCACTCTCGCTCCTGCCCGATGCTGCCAGCCTCTCGCTGATGGAAAATCTGCTTTTTGAATGCAATAAAATTCAGCAAATTACTGTATAACAGCCTCAGCTTCATGCACTGCAGTAATAAAGTGTAAATTAAGTCTGAAGAGATCTTTGAAGAATGTGCCCTCCCTTTTCTTTTTGTTCAGATATGGTGTGAAAAGTAAACCAATGTACATCAATGTGGTGCGGGATCCCATTGAGCGCCTTGTGTCGTACTACTACTTCCTACGTTTTGGAGACGACTACAGACCAGGCCTTCGACGAAGGAAACAAGGAGACAAGAAGGTCTTTTTTTCTTTTTCTATTTTAAAAATACACATTTTGTTTTCGGACCTGTTTTTAATCTGGATGATACAATAATAGGTGTTTCCATTGTGTTTCAGACCTTTGATGAGTGTGTGTCATCAGGGGGGTCTGACTGTGCTCCTGAGAAACTCTGGCTGCAGATCCCTTTCTTCTGTGGCCACCATTCAGAGTGCTGGTGAGTGGTCAGACTTTGTTTCACTCAATGTTTCACTCTGTATTTAGGAAACAAAACTTCTTCAGGGTTTAAAATATGAACATTCACAGCAAAATTATAATCAAGTATATAATGTATTACAGAAAACAATGTATAAAATGTGGATGTCATCACAATATAATTAACATCTCTTGTTAGCTATTATCCAACATGCAGTATAGATGTACAAGTCATAAAATTAGGAAGACAAACATAAATAGCATTACTAGTGATTCTGAAACATAATCATTACATTCTTTAAGATCATTATCACTATTTACTGAAGTTTAATTCACCATCAATGTATGACTTACTAACAGTTACAAGACTGTCCAGAATTAGTTACATTGTTACAATTTATTCCTCCTCCAAGGTGAGAGTGAAGGGAAGGGCTCCATCTGTTAGTGTGTAAACAGTGCTGAGGCTGTGGAATAGTATTTATTTTTTATTCAGTCATCACATATTACACAGACTGTGTACACAGCACATATAAAGTCCACAATCTGTGTACCAAGTAGTGACTGAAAAGGCTCAGGCAGAAGCAGTGCTTATATATGCCCGACCTTCTTCTCATTAAAGCTTCCCCATCCTCCAAAAGAAGAAAAACAACAACAAAATCATTCAGACAAACCCGAACCCCAAAACTCAAAAATATTTGTACACCATCCTTTTGAAAACCAAAAGCAGATTGCACATTTTTATATTTTGTTAGCAATATTCCAAAATTTTACCCCACAAGTCCCCCTACAATTTTCTTGTGTTCCTCAACAAGAATTTCTCAACATTATTTTGTGTCCATGGACATGACATTAATATTTTCACCTTTCCAAAAAAAAGTCCACTGACACACACACACCCAAAAAAGTGAAAATTTGTGTCCACAAAAAGTTGATTTCTTTTTTCGTGATTGTTTCACAAACAGCCGTGACATCAGGCGGCATCTGCTCATGGCTGAGAAAATTTAAAGTTTGCTGGATCAGCAAGGACGTAAGAATGGAGGACTACAGGAAAGCTGCTCAGTCTTTGCCCACCTGTCACTAGGCAGGTATTGTGCAATTGTTACATATAGACGTAGATAAGTCACAGAAGAAGAGCCGGGACTTCTAATGAGGTAGGAAGTTTAGCAGCAGTATTTTCTGTGGGATATGAGCATTTTTGATTACAAGTTGACTTTTGTTAAACTGGTAGGTGGATTTAAAACACACACACACACACACACACACACACACACGGAGCTAACATGTCCAAATCTTAAGATGTGCCCACGTTAAAAGCAATTCACAGCAATGTGGCAACCAGAGACCACAGAAATTGAATGACATTTGGTGACTTGAAGTGACTCGCTGGCGATGCAAAGTGGGTGGAACCTGAGATAAACTCAACTTCCAGACTAGCAACTGAAGCAGGTACCAGTGAAAGCACAGGATACCATTAATTGACATGACCTGGAAGTAAATACATTAGAGGATTACCTGGGCGACTGGAGTGTGAAAGCAGTCTTCAAGCAACCAGCCATCAGCTTCAAAGAGAACGCAATAAATGAATCGCTTCCAGTGTGGACGCTGCTTCACGCTTACAGTCCGTGATCTCAGTTTTTTGAATACATGTGGTGCTATTTTTGGTGCAGGAATGCGGGCAGTAGATGGGCTTTGGAACAGGCCAAATACAACCTGGTGAACGAGTATCTGTTAGTGGGAGTAACTGAGGAGCTGGAGGACTTCATCATGATTCTGGAGGCGGCACTCCCTCGCTTCTTCAAGGGAGCCACAGAGCTCTACAGAACAGGTAGCAACACAACACGCATTCTTACTGCTGCTTCTGAACGTGTCTGTGGCGTCCTTTAGTTGAGTTCTGTTGATACTAGAATTAGCTTTATGTTGGTCTCGATTTACACTTAAATGACGAGAAGGTATTTTAGTAGTGCAGTAACAATGTGTCGCCCAGACTGACAGACTTATTTACCTTCTTGTGTTCCTCAGGAAAGAAATCCCATCTGCGGAAGACCACGGAGAAGAAGCCCCCCACCAAAGAGACGATAGCCAAGCTGCAGCAGTCTGACATCTGGAAAATTGAAAATGAGTTTTACGAGTTTGCACTTGAACAGTTTCAGTTTGTGCGTGCCCACGCTGTCAGGGAAAAGGATGGAGAACTCTTTCTCCTCGCCCAGAGCTTCTTCTATGAAAAGATCTACCCAAAGTAAACTGGAAAAACATTAACAAAGCTGCACGGGGGACAAGTCGTGTACACTGGGAGAACAGGAGACTCTTAAGTGGTGCTGGTTTCATTGGGATCCAGTTGGAACTCTCAGAAAAATCCTTTCAGACTGTACAGTGGAATTTCTACTTTTTTTATTGCTAGTGCAGCTGCTGAGAAAACAAACATCAGTCTATACTGTGAGAAGGAATTTCATCGCTAACGATCGTTCATCACAAAACTAGAAGTGTTTTTTACTGTGTTTGGGTGGACCTTCAAAATAAAAGCAACAAACCTCAACTAGTTCACCACATGTGTGAACCAAAACCAAAACCAAAACCTGTGTTTAAAAAAAGTAAGTCAGTTCACATGGTTTATGGATTTTTATTAATCATACACCAAATTTTCAGTGCGTCAGTACATGTTTACAAAGTGCAGATGGCCCTGGCTGCATTCCTACATGCTTTACTAACATGGTTTTGGACCAAATGGTAGCAAAAGAAAACAGATTGGATTGTTGCATCCTTTGGTGCGTGACTAGTAATTTTTTTATCCCACTGAGATGTTCTCAATTTTTACATCCTTCAGTAATTTATCACAGATATTTATCTGCATCTTTTTTCTTTTCTTTTAAAGAAATGACAGCTGCTGTTTTTTAGTCTGAATGGACCACAAGCTCGAGCAAGAGAAAAGTACTAATTACTGACAGCTGGAATGTGAGTCCAGGGTTACTTTAGGCAGGAAGAGACTGATAGTGCCTTTATTATAAAGTATAGGATATTTCTTTAGGATTCATTTTCCTGTGATCCCACGTTCACTTTCCTTTTATTTTGGTGTATTCTTTCTGACCTTTCTGTTGTTTCCCACTCACCACTTTAATACTCTGAACATAAACACATAACTGCAAATTTTTGTGTGTTGAGTTTGGTCTTTTAAAACGTTTCGCATTTTCCAAAAAGTAATCCAACTTGGTGATCGAATCACTCGTTTTATTTGATCGAGTGTTCCTGAAACTACACAGGAGTATTTCCAGTTCAAAGTAAACTGAAACACAGCCAACTTTAGACCGGGGTCCTGTACTACGAAGCAAGTTCAACATACCCAGGACATCTGTTACCTGGCTTCACTTGCCCTAAGACTGGCAGTCAGGCTAAGCAGTCACACGAAGGTGGTTATAAAACTCGATAAGTCAACCCAGGGTTTACTCAGTCTAGCTATGACCACCTTCTCATGACGGGGTGGTGTTGGCAGCATGTGACCACTCAAACATGGATAAGTCTACTGATAGCAGAGCGAATGATTTTACAAAGGAAGATAACAAACTATAAAAAGATTAAACACACAATACAGACTGAAAGTAACACAGCTGCTGCAGACAAATCAGTGGTGAGAGTTGAGGCTTTAAGACCTTTGGAAAAGATCTGCTGTATTAATAAAATTTAGCCTATTTGAAGCCAGGAAGAAAATTCAGCTGACTCAGTGTCAATGCTCTGTCCTTAAGACATGGGAGACACGGATGGATTACAATTGTATTTCATTAACTTGATGTTTACATGGGCGTAATACAGTTTTACTTTTTCTTGCAGCTGCAACCCCGGTAGTGTTTAAGGGTCTGAGAGTGAAGTATATATAAAAACAGAATTCAAACATGGGTTTAGTCTACACACAAACTTGATATAAGGTCCACAAAAATAAATAGATGATCCTAAAATGAGGCGCCTCATTTTAGGATCATCTATTAAGGCGTATAAAGCAATTTGTTTGTTTAAAAACAACCTTCAGACCGTCCTACTGTCTGAGTGCGGCGGCTGAGGGATCTTCCAGGAATGGCGACACTATTTATTTTCTGGATTTATTTTCGATGAATTTGCCTTGAGGAGACTTGTTGGGATTTGGTGCTATATAAATAAAATTGAATTGAATTGTTTCTCATGCTGATTTCAAATCTGTGTTTAGTTTTTTCTAGCACATCTGTTTTTTGTCATGAAGGTGATTATATATTGCACGATATTTGGTATAATTAGCCGAAGAAAATCATACTGAGTGTTTTTGAACAGTTGGAGCTGAATGACACGGTTCAGTATGTCTGTGCCACGATGTGTGCCTGTTTGACCTCACACCGATGATATTGAAACATTTACTTGATTGGTGCTTATGTTACAGTGTACTTGCATGCTTACCACATGTTTGTATACTGTAAATTAATATTGCTCATAACTCAAAAAGTTGATGTGACTGGAAAAAAAACTGAAAACATCTGAAGTCAGCGTGAAAAACTGATTTAGAAAAGTATGTTGTAATTTCTGATGATCACAAACATTTTTTTGTTGTCCTGTGTAATAAAAACCTAGGGGTGACACTGAAGTTACCTGGAAAATCCCAAATCCTGCTTCGTTTTGGAGTTTGCTTTTGTTTTTCCTCACAGTTTGGTTTTTGGTGCAAAAACTGCTTGGCTAGGTTAAAATTCACTCTGATCTTAAACACTCTTTTGGTTGTTGGAGTGCTGAGTCACATCCAATCTAATGACAACCCCAGAGCTTATTTGACAGCCATAGTGGGCTTTTTTTTTTTTTTCTTTAAAGATATACTAAGCAAAGCCACAGATTTGCTAAATGTAAGCTTGGTTACAATTCCTCAACAAAAACGCTGCCTTTTGATTTCTTTTCTGGGGGGAGGGTGTTGTGTTTTTCTTTGAGATGGTCCTCTGGCTTTATTTTACCCATGTCTCTTTTACATGCAGTTATTTTTCACAACTACTAGAGGTTCCTTTACTTTAAACCACAACTATGAGTGTAAAAACATTTTGCACAAATGACCTGTGATTATGTTTTTAAGTGAGGACATTACATATATAGATCATAAGTGCAATTCCTGAATCATACTCCAGAATCCCTGTATCCCATTTCCCATGCTACAGTTTAATGGCATTGTTTATTTGAACCGTTTTGTCTGACATTCAGGATTTGTCCTTGTAATACCTACATTTGGGCTCTTGTGCGATCATGTCTGAAAAATGCAACACACTTCACCCTGAACCTAAATTCAGTTTACACTTGTGTATATAAAGGATATTTCCATTTATTTTTCTTTTCAGCAGTTTTCCCTGGTAATGTGGTTATTGTGGCTCTATGGATCATGCTAACTTTCCACTCTCCACGTCTGTCGTAGAGATTCAGGGAAATAAACAGTGGCATAAAACTGCATATATTCAAATTGGCTGCGTGGAGCAGCTATTTTGCTAACTGCATTAGGGATCTCTATCCGGGGATCCTCGCCAGCAGAAACAATCAGTTCAGTTTTATTTATATAGTGTAAATTGACAACAACAGTCACCTCAGTCTGCTATTCTGCATCAGTTTAGTTTCATGGCTCAACAATCAGATGATCCCCTGTGAGCACCACTTGGTGACAGTGGGAAGGAAAAACTTCCTTTTAACAGGAAGAAACCTCCAACAGAACCAGGGTCAGGGAGGGTCAGCCATCTGCTGAGACTGGTTGTGGGGTGAGGAGAGCACAGAGAGACAAGAACAAAACACAAACTGTCAGAGAGTTTCTGTATGTAGAGAACACAAAGTTAGCATTCTTAGTCACATTAACAGGAATTATACGTTAATAAGCTTTAATAAGGTATTTGAGTTTTTCACAGCCAAATATTTTCCAGAATCCATCAGTGTGCTGTTCATCAGTTTAGTTTATTTTCGCAGACCAAAACGTTGTTGGAAATGCCACTTTGAGTTATTAAATGTTTGGTTTGGTGAATAAATATGAGGAGTACCCCTTCTAATATTATGTTAGTATTTGGACAGTTACACTTTTTGTTTGGGTGCATTTGATTTAAAACAAAAGAACAGATCCTACATAAAGAGCCAGGTCACAACACTATTTTCAGTTGGTTTACTTCAATACAAAAGCTGTAGAACATTACTTGCCTAGACACAGTAATATTTATGGTCTTTTAACACATTAAACCCATACAACAGGGGTTCAGAAAAATCTGGATGTTTAGCTACCAAATGTTTTTAAATGGAGCTGTGTGTCATTTCAACTTTAGGTCAAGAAGCAAAGATCTGGCTCAGACTTGATTTAGAGGTAAAAAGTGCAAATGTCCACATACTTGATCTGGACCGTTCTTGTCGAGTTCGGCCTGTTTTTGCACCTTTTTAGATCCGTTGCAGTGATTTACATGAGCCCGGCAACTCTTGACTCTGTTTCTCGTCTTTTGGCTCCATAATTACAGAGTAATTGCCTCTCTATATCTTACTCAACAGGGAGTACTTAACCACTGAAACCGTGAAATAACACACTGGGACGGGATGATTTGCTGAAGTCAGCTGTATCACCAACTCTTGCCTCCTCTCTGATGGGAGAGTAGGCAGTGGGGAAGGAGAGCGTCTGTGGGGGGAGAGGACTAGCACGCTCCACCAGTCCACAGCCTGTTCTTCTGTCTGCACAGAGACGAGCACAAAGGCCCCAACCCACATTTGACGCTTTGTGGCCATGGACACAAGGAGAGGCTGCCTGTCTCAGAAAATAGAACTCAATTAACAGTTTTGCTGCAGGCATATTGGAACATTGTTTCATTAATGAGATGAATACAGTCTGATAATTACTTCATCTCAATTAGGAAAAAAAGGCTCCACTCTATATTGATTGATGCTGATGAGCTTGAAGGTTAATTAGGAACATGATTTTTCAGAAGTCTATGCTGCTCTTGTTGTAGCTGTTTGTTGTTGACATTCTGGTTTAAATCAGGTCTTCCCATCACAATAAAACCACTTGGTTTGTTTTGTTTAGCAAAAAAAATAAATTAACCTGCTCTTTCCTAACCTTGAATCTAGCCTGTGCTTAAAGCATTCTGATCCACTAGAGGGAGCCGTGGTCCTGCTGAAAACCTGCACAGAGCAGCATGGGTTCTTGGACTGACTGAAACTTCAATAGCCCCACATTAATGCACCTGTGCAACGCCAAATGGAACAAACTAACAGTGCATTACCATTAACAATACAAATTACACCATTAGGCACACTTGGCTCTCAGGCCTTGTGATGGCTATAAATAGTTTCACTTGGTCTTGGACAATTTGTGCCGTACTTGCATAATGACAGCACTCAAATTAATTCAGGATGTGTGAATGGAGTTCCCACATTGCTGCAAGGGGACATTTTGAGCTTTTTTATGATGTGTTTCTTGCTGCAACAACACCTTTACAAGAGGAACTGATCAAAAGCTGTGATTTAAGTAAAATGAGCGCCTAATCTATTTTTTTTTTTTTGTTTTTTGAAGTGTGCAGAATAACGACCTCTTTTTGTCAATGGGAATTGGCTGGACTTCTCCAAATGTGCCTCTGGATTGGTTTTGGAGCCTTTTTCAGCCGACCATAGGAGACCCAGCACAGTTTTTTGCAGCTAGCTGACCTCAAAGTGGTTTCACTACTGCTCCATAAAACAAACAGAGCAGAGCAGAGGCAGCTTGACTGCCCCTCGCTGGGACTGTGGACAGGACCTTAAAGCGCTTGGCCAAAGGGGACCATTATGTGTACTACTTCTCTCTGTGTTTTATGTAAATGCGCCACGCTGCAATGGAAGGTAAAATTAAGCCAGCATGTCAGAGGCTCTGGGCCAAGAAAACCTCAAGTGTCCCTGATATTTTACTGGAGCCTGGTGCAGATGATAGATTGTAGTTGATGGGAGCGAGAGAAAATGATGGAGGCCATCATCATCATAAAGCATCGCCAGACTCATCCATTAATGCTTTCTTGCCTTCTGGCCTGTTACTCATTGACATTTGACGACATGAAAAGGATAGTTGAACAAGACAAAGACTCCAGTCACATTAGCAGCTATTTGAGGCTACACAGCTAGTTTAGCCCCTCCGGTATTAGCATTACATTTCAGTCACAGAGCCAAGCATCCATTTGTATAAAGAAGAAATACCTGGTAATGTTTGGAAAACACAAACAGGTGTTTAACAAGACTCATTGCTGGTCTGGGATCCTAAAACACACTAAAAACCATCAGACTAAAAATAAATATTTTGTCCACGATAAAAAAGAAAATCCTAATACTGACTCAAAAACTCTTGAATATATCACCCACAGAGTTCCTAGATGCCTTACCTTTTACCCTTGTATCATCAGGTGAAAATTTCAGTGTATCCAATGTTTAGTTTTATCACCAAACACTTTCTAAAAGAAAAAGCATTCCCATCAGCCTCAGCTGTGCAAATATTAGCACAGTAATACACAAAACTAAAATGGTGAATACTGTCCTGTATTTAACATAGCCTGTACGTAAAGGACAGCCACTGATACGTGAAGCCTTGACCGGACCATTTTAGCTGTCATCTTCTTGGCTTTTCAAAACCAGATGTCACAAGCAGACAAGGCATGCTCATGTGTAGCAACCCGTCAGTCACGCAGTAAAGCATACGCTGCTTTAGCGTGCTTCTGGACTCTAAAGTGAGATTTATGATTCTGTGTTAAGTCTACACCGTAGGCACGTCATAACCGCAAACCCTTCAGAAACCCTACGCTGTGAGTTATGCTGCAGCCTGATGTGCACCTCCCTAGAAATGTAATTACACGTCACATCGACGCAGCCCCTGTGATTGGCCCGTTTGGCTACTTTTTCGAATCAGCTAGAAAACAATCAATCAGCTCAAAGAGGAAAACTCCACTGACAACTAGTGTTTTGGTGCCGAAATTTCAGAGCAACACAGGCACGTAGTAATAAATGCTGACAACGGCCTCAGCCACTTGCATAGGCTGCTTTGTAGACTCTACATACATTTAATGCTGAAGTATAAATTAAGCTTAACAGGGACTAAAATTTACAAAACAAACGTGTATTCAGTAAGACCTGAAAGTAGGGATTTAGACCATAAAGTCATCAGAAAAATATTTACTTAGGTCACAGAGCAAACAAGCTCAAGGGTTGCTCTCTGTTAACTGGACTTCTTTTTACAACCACATGAATCGCCCCCTGCTGGTCATCGAAAGAATGCAGGTTTACCACACTTATGTGTTGGCTTCACTTTTCAGGTCCGGAAGCCATGGCAAACTTATGTAGGATTAAAGGTATTTAGCCTTTTTTTTTAAGGTTTTTTTTAAGGATTTTGAAATTAATTGAGAAAAGTAATAAGTATTGAGCAAATCTGAACATCTGATTTATATAGAAAACAAACTCTTAGAATCGAACATGATGCTAATACATGGGAATAGGAAATTGGGAAACATCAGTGCTTTGTGCTAAATGCTAATATCAGTATGCTAACATCTGCCACAATTCAAATGTCAGCCTGCTGCTGTTTGGAAGGAAGAATGTGCTAGCATGCTAACATCTGCTAATCAGAACTAAACACAAATTACAGTTGAGCCTGATGTCATTAGTTTAACAGGTGACAGCAGAGGAAAGGGAAGGCGTGTAGGGGATTGAATGTAATGCATTCACAACAGTGTGCATCAGACAAAGTATTCTTACATCCAGATGGTTGGAAGAGTCTTTGAGGGTTTCAGAAATACTTTCAGAACAGCAATAAGTCTTACTGAATGCCCCAAGCTTTTTAAACATCACCAGAAATGGATGTTTAGCTCTGTGACTGGAATGAAACAATTCATCAAAAGTCAAGAAAGAAATTGCTTGTCACTGAAATTGTCTTCAAAATAAAAGACATTTACCAAACTATCAAGTGTAAGACCCAGGAGGCTTGGAGCGAGAGACTAAAAGTCAGGAGGTCCTCAGCTCTGCTGCTTCAGATTTTACCATTTTTCTTTTTAGTTGTATTTACGTCTCACTGTTGGTTTGTTTAGGGGTGAAGTGGTGGGTCAGCTGTTCTACCTCTTCCAGAGTGAAATATATGTTTCATTGTTTTATACCTGATAACATAATGTGCAAGAAAAAAATGATACAAGACATTTAATTAAATTTGACAGAAATACCAATCCACTATCCAATGATCGATCGAGCAGCTGTTGGATTAAATTGAATAAGAGAGGATCTATCCTTTTGAATTTTGTTGATGCTTTGACCTTTCCTTTAGCAAGATGCTCTCTAAGGTTGTTGCAGTTCATTCTGAGGAGGATGAGAAAGCCGAATTTTATGGCAGTCCATCAACTTGTTAAGACATTTCTCTCAAGACCACAAATTAGGATTTACCAGCATTGGATGAAAATTCGGGGGGTCTCACCAGAGTAGGGTTCATCCTCTGAGGACGATGAATGTGTGCACCAAATGGCAACATATGTAGTACTTTTTGAGATATTGGCTCATTGGCTAACAACTTGTGATTGTTGTCAGGGAATCACCAACATCTGATGACAAAGTTTACTTCACTCAGACTCAGGAGGCCCCCAACGTACTCGCAGGTGCAGAAACACCCGCGTTAATGGCAATCTGTCCAACAGCTGCTGTGATGTGTCATTAACACACCAAAACTGTTTGTCCCAGCATCAGCAGTATGCATCCCCTGCAGACCATTAATATCCATAGGAAAATAAATGCCAGTCACTTGAGTAGATATTAATATATAATCATCACTAGCACTGGATTGGACCTCCTTTTGCCCTCAGAACTGCCTTAATTCTTTGTGGCACAGATTCAACAAGGTGCTGGGAACATTCCTCAGACATTTTGGTCCATATTGACATGACAGCATCACACAGTTGCTGCAAATTTGTTGGCTGCACATCCATGATGTGAATCTCCCGTTCCACCACATCCCAAAAGTGCGCTATTGGATTAAGATCTGGTGACTGTGGAGGCCATTTGAGTACAGTGAACTCACTGTCATGTTCAAGAAACCAGTTTGAGATGATTTGAACTTTGTGACATGGTGCGTTATCCTGCTGGAAGCGACCAGCAGAAGATGGTACACTGTAGTCATAAAGGGATGGACATGGTTAGCAACAATACTCAGGTAGGCTGTGGTGTTTAAACGATGCTCAACTGGTACTAAGGGGCCCAAAGTAATATCCCCCTACACCATCACACCAGCAGCAGCCTGAACTGTTGATACAAGGCAGGATGGATCCATGCTTTCATGTTTACTCCAAAACTCTGACCCTACCATCCAAAATGTCGCAGGAGAAATTGAGACTCATCAGACCAGGCAACGTTTTTCCAGTCTTCTGTTGTTCAAATTTGGTGAGCCAATACAAATCGTAGCCTCAGTTTCCTGACAGGAGGTGGAACCTTGTGTGGTTTTCTGCTGCTGTAGCCCATCTGCTTCAAGGTTTGACATGTGCATTCAGAGATGTTCTTCTGCATACCTTGGTTATAATGAGTGGTTATTTGAGTTGCTGTTGCCTTCCTATCAGCTTGAAACAGTCTGGCCATTCTCCTCTGACCTCTGGCATCAAAAAGGCATTTTCACCCAGAGAACTGCAGCTCACTGGATAGTTTCTCTTTTTCAGACGTCTGTAAACCCTAGAGATGGTTATGTGGGAAAATCTCAGTAGATCACCTTTCTTCCCCATTTTGATGCTCTGTTTGAACTTCAGCAGGTTGTCTTGACCGTGCACTTAAACCATGCTGTCAACATGGTTTAAGTGCAGATCACACACACACACACACACACACCTCTCTACCTGAACAGTAATCTATGCAGATATACTGCTGGTTAAACTATCTCAAAGTGGCAATAGCTATGCGTCTTTTTATAGATAAACTTGTAACATTTAAAATAGTATTGTAATAAAGATTAGAGTAAAAAGATTTCATCAGGATCACTTCACTCTATACATGTTGAAGTACATGAACTAATTCTTAATGGACATTATGAGCCAGTGAGCACAACAGGGAGGTTGACCCCATACAGGAAACTCTCTGATACTCTTAATTAGGTTGCTGTATTGTAGTTTGACCTTGGTGGAAGACACTCTACACTGCTCCGTCTCTCCCTCCCTCCCTCCCCGTCTTTCTCTTGCTCTTGGTTGTGCTGGCAGGCTGAGAGAACATAGTGGAGCATGGGCATTTTCTCCTGGAGGGTAGGAGAGAAATGCAATCAGCAATTCAATCGTGGCCATTGTGTAGCAGTGCTGATGAGCTTTGCAGAGTAGATAATGGATTAAATTATTTATCCCCCCCCCCTCCTCCTCCTCAGTGCTCATTGTTGCCTCCTCTTTGTGCTGCTACAGCGGTACACAGACGTAGGTTGAAGGCCTCGATCACTCCCTGCCTTTCATAGATCTAATTTTTCTAATTAGCGGCTGAATGCAGAACGGTCTCTCCCCCTTTTACCTCCAGCTTCCACTGTGCCGTTCATTGTCAGATACATTCCATGAGGTGAGCATGTGAACCTATCAGCATCTAATTCAATGCCAGAGAATACCACTGTACCACCACATCACCATCACTCCTCCCCATACTCCTCTTATTGAAACGCTAAGTGATTTTGATAATAACCTAATCAAGGACAGTTTCTTTAAATGAATGAATTAGACTGCAGCAGCTGAGCAATAGCTGATCTGAGGTCTGTCACCAAAATGCCACTCCTCAGTGTTTTCAGTTAGCTGGTGATGGTATGGAGGCTCCTGGATACAAGCTGAATCATAGACAAATACATACACAATAGAAAATAAGGACAGCTGGTGTCTAACCACTGTAACGTACTACTCATAGCTTCAGTTTTTATATTAATTTTCAATCTAACAATAAAAACTTAAATGATCACAGCAGTGAAATTAAAATTATGAGGATCTCCTAAAACATGAAAAAATTAATAAAAATCAAAGTTGTATAAATGCTTTAAAAATCAAGTGACTCAGAAGCTGACAGAAGAAATAATTTAACCATTTAGAAAGCTTTAAACTTTTTTAAATAAATCAACTGAAGTCCTGAAATCAACAAAAGGCAGTAAAATCTTATCAGATGAGGAAAAGAAGAAAAAACTAACAACAATAAATCACACTGTCTGATATAAAAATAAATATACTTTCCCATTAATCTCAAAGCAGTTGCTAAAATAAAGCAAAATAGATGAAAAAGACCGAAGTTTAGAAAAAGTTCTCACAGTTAAATAATTGAAGTGATAGTGATATTTATTGATGCACTGAGTTCTAGTTTTGACCTTTCAGAAAATCTTTTACTACCTTTCATTGTATTCATTTAAAAGATGACAGCTGCCACCGTGATGTCTGTGGACTACCTGCGAGTTTGACATTTTGGCTGTCACCATCTTGGTTTCTCTTAAGGATGGATGAGTGTGTAGAGCTGGGGTTATCAGGTAACACTGGCTTTGCAAGGTGCACCTGTGATTTACTGCGATATTAATTCAGATGATCATGTTGGTTAGCGTAAAAGAGGCTTAAAACAAAATTTAGTCGAGGCGAGTGTCTTTAAGTAAAACCAAAGGCTGAGCAAGACAACACAGCCACACCCCTAATAATGATAACTTTAAGCTTTATTAAAATTAGATGAAGTTATTAAAACATTCACTCTTTGTATAGTTGTCACAAAGGGGGGAAATAGCTAAAGAGACCAAAACAGTTTTTTTTTTTTGTTTTGTTTGTTTTTTGTTTTTAACACCTGGCTGTAAACATGTTTATTTCTGCTGTAAAGTTGGAAATTTTAACATGGGAGTCTATGGGAACTGACTCATTTTTGGAGCCAGCCTCAAGTGGCCACTAGAGGAACTGCAGCTTTTGGCATTTCTATGCTGGCTTCCATTTTCACTGCTTGATCTACATGTATTTTTTTCCCCTTTTACTTCCACTTGAATATCTTAAAAGATGTTAAAATGATTTTATTCCACAGACTCAGAATAGTTTTCACATTTGTGTCCATGAATTGCTTCCAGTTTTAAAAATCGACAAAGACTACAGTCAGAGACTGGTGGGGTGATTTGAATAAGTCACAGAACTATCACCCAAACCACTGAGAGCAGTGGTTTTTAATACACATTTAATAAACATTTTAATATTTAAAATTGCCCTTAAAAGTATCTTACTTAGGAAGCAGGCAGGCTGAGAGAGAAGAAGCTGGACTTTTAGGGTCTTATGTGATTTATTATGTGATTTAACATTGTTGTTTCTCTAATGGTGCATTATTTAATCACCCATGCTCAAAATTCATTCTAATCTTGACTCCTTTTTCCTTTTTGGAAATTTTGGTGTCTTGTCTGGAATTTAATAAACTTTTAACAAATTGATTGAATATTTGGCTTCACAGCGTGAGTTTGTAATGAGAAGCAACAGTGAGGAAATAAACAAATCCAGATTACTGGTCCTTTGACAAAAATGTAATCGTTAAATCCTCCATTTTATTATCACTGTAGAATTTTTTTCTTTGTTGTCAGATTTGCCTAAGGATTAAGGCTGGCAATATTTTACACTCTTTTTATTGTCAGCAAATCTCATGAAAAGACTGAAATCAACAATGCGGTCTGTCTCAATACTTTATGAATTTTACAGCCCCAAACCCACCAGTTCTTACAGAAGAATGCAAATCTTTAAAACAAAATCACATTTTCAGTTTTAAAATTGTCAGTGAAACGTCCAAAAACAGCTGGGCCATGTAGTTTTTGGCAAACATAACCCAACTGGATGTTATCAGCCCACTGAATAGCCATTATTGTTATTGTCAGTCCCATACTGCCCTCCTCTACCCAGTAGTATATTGAGTAGGCTGTTATTGTCCATTTTAATCAGTGAGAAACAACAGAGAGCAACACAGATTACAGTCACATTAGGGAAAACAGTGGTTGGAGACTGCGGCATGACCAAAATTATTGCAACCTTGTGCAATGAACTGTTGCCTTTGAAATGGTTGCTTCAAAGATGGGGACCAGGTCTGTGATCACTTGCAATCAGCTGTCATCTTCAAAGCAGCTTTGGTGCATCAAGATGGCGATAAAACGCCAATAAGACAGAGTCAGTCTGCTATCAGTTTGTGATTGAATGGGGTCAAGTTGGCAATTACATGCAATCTGTTTATGATAATATGGCAGTTAACTGTGATAAATCAGCAAAAATTGCAAATCTCTTCTTCATACATAGAAATTCAAATTCGCTACTGAGAGACCAGCCAGAACCTCCGATTTGAAACAGAAATTCCTCCAGAAATAGCGATGTAGTTGCTGCAGGACAGTGATTTAACTCTTGGCAACCTTGCTTTTATATAGGAATATAACCACAGATACAACCAGTTGGTCACTCCAAGTACTTGCAATTGGTCTCCAGCAGCAAAAAAATTCAATACAATCACCTGGCAACCACCAATTTTTCCTAGTTGCAAGGAGTTTGCCGTCCTATTTTTACTCTAGTGTGACTAAGCCATCTAGCGGTTGTGTGAAGTGCATGTAAAACCAGTGGTAAATATCTTTTCCTAACTACAAAGAAGTATGTTTGGTGTTCAAGCCAAACCAAAAAGACTGTAAAAACCACAGACAGTATGAAAGGAGGATGTAGAGACTAATGTTACCCACTGGATTTGGACTCGTTTTGGCTGTCACCATGTTGGTTTTTTGGAGCCTGGATTTAGAGTTCTAGACAGTAAAAAGATGGACAACAAAGAAGTGCCTTAAAGATGCATTTTCTTCCTGATACCTGTGGTTGCAAAAAGACTTCTGGTCCTATAGAAGTCTCTTTATATAGGAAGAGTTTATTGTCTCAGTCACTCATTTCGGTCATACTGAATAAAACATTAAGTCCATTTTATGAATTTTTGTCATTCTAAGTTTCAGAAAGGAGGATCATCCAGGCATTATCCAGGATTATCCATTGGCTAATGACAGTCCATCACTCACTCGTCATATCCGGTTTCAAAACACCAAGATGGCGATGATAAAAAGACTATCTTGAGGTTTCACAATGGGACTTCACAAACCAGTGGGTGACATCATGGTAGCTATGTCCACCTTTTATACTGTCTACAGTTATAATGTTTAGATCAAAGGGTGTAGTGCTAAGGATAAACTGTACAACACACATCTGCTAATAAGTAACAGTAAAAAAATCCTAGAATTTCACTCACAAAAACTGAAGCACAAACTTCTTGCATGGTCTGTTAGTGCAATTAACTGCATAGCAAACCTTAATATTTGTCAGATAACTGCATTAAAAATCCCCCAACACGCACCATCAGCACACATATGTATTTTAGTGTTGTAGGTTAGACATTTTAACATGGGACTGACCACAGACAGTGTTAAAATATATACATATATATACAATATATACAGCTCTGGAAAAAATTAAGAGACCACTGCAAAATTATCAGTTTCTCTGATTTTGCTATTTATAGGTACATGTTTGATTAACCCAACTGGATGTTAGCAGAAGGCAGCAAAAGGCTTAGGAAGTGTTAATCAACATTTGATGGAATAACCCTGATTTGCAATCACAGCTTTCATGTGTCTTGGCATGCTCTCCACCAATTCAATTCAATTCAATTCAATTTTATTTATATAGCGTCAAATCACAACAACAGTCGCCTCAAGGCGCTTTATATATTAGACAGAAAACCCCAACAATCAGACGACCCCCTATGAGCAAGCACTTGGCAACAGTGGGAAGGAAAAACTCCCTTTTAACAGGAAGAAACCTCCGGCAGAACCAGGCTCAGGGAGGGGCAGCCATCTGCCGCGACCGGTTGGGGGTGAGGAGAAACAGAAGAGAGCAGAGGGAGACAGGAATAAAAAGGCACACCTATGGGAGAGAGACAGAGTTAATAATAGCTAATGATTAAATGCAAATGGTGTATAAACACATGGAGAGTGAAAGAAAG
>VUQI01030123.1:0-19442 GCA_015106735.1 Paratilapia polleni | reverse complement strand
GTTTTTTTTGGGGGCCCCCCCCCCCCCCCCCCCCGCAGGCTAACTGTCAGGATGTCAGCTAATTCAGAGCAGCTAATTTTAGAAAACAAACACTTCAGTGCTACTGTAGCACCCACCACAAGCAGCATTTTAAATGTAGGCATAATTTTCTTTTATTACAAGGAGTCATATGGTGCTGCACTGATGTCATAGTCTTTATGGCGGGGCCCCTAATTCTCTCTAATTTACAGCAGACAGGAGCTGTGGTGACTGCATATGTCTGTCTGCAGCAGCCGTCTCCATTCGTATCAATGTGTCCTGCTGTGGTCACACTCAGCCAGCTTCATGCACCATATGACCACAACTCCCATTCCCATGTCACCCCCCCCTTCTCCTCCTCTGCACCTAATTGTGACCTCAGCCATCACCACAGATGGGCAGAGTTTCATATGACCCAGCGGGAGTGTTGGCACAACACCATGAGCTTCCCCTGGCCGGGTACAGCGTGCACCTTTACGGCATGCAAATAAACGAGTCATGTCCCTCCTGTGTTTATTTTCGATGGCTGTTGGAACATGAAACGGGCCAACAAAAGCATCAGTGTGTTTTCATAATGCTATAGTTTATGGGCACCATGTGCAATAAGTGTTATAAATCTGGCAAACATGGAGCGGAAAAAAAAACTACCTGGTCTTGCCTTTGGTTATTTTTAGACTGGAGTTATTTTTGGCTCCTTTATTCGTGTTTCCCACCCAATTTGCTTTTGTACAATTTGAGCCAT
Organism: Paratilapia polleni; assembly: GCA_015106735.1. Lineage (NCBI taxonomy): Eukaryota > Metazoa > Chordata > Actinopteri > Cichliformes > Cichlidae > Paratilapia > Paratilapia polleni. Next base: position 18,682 of record VUQI01030123.1, on the reverse strand, counting down.
TCAGTAACAGTTTGTATCACTGGCCTCAGTGTGTGTGGAGATCCTATTCAGATGAGGCGATACCTTTTCATTTTGCATACCGTCTGCCTCAGGAAATGACCAAGACCAAATCCAGTAGGCAAGCTGTTCTTTTGCCATTACAGGCAACGCCTCTGCAACAGCTCTCATAAGACTTTGACTTGGCATCTGTCTCCCTCTCTGTGAGCAAGCCAGTGAATGTGTGTTTGATTATCATGGTAACAAACTCAATCTGTTTGCTTTCCAGATGCATATGGCTACACGCCAAACGTCAGTCTCTCTCTCCCACTGGGCAACCCTTGTCTTCCTTCCCAGTACCACAGACTCCAGTCCAACCCTGCCATATCTGTCTCTGTCACTGAGCCTCACAGTTATGACTCCCAGGATAACATGAGAGCGGCCGGCTACTATTCATCCACAAACATCCGGCCAAACGGAGCCCCGACCTTGGAGAGCCCTCGAATCGAGATCACAGCCTACAGTCAGTTTCCTGAGGACGAGGTGGAGGAAAGCAACCTTCCTGTTGCTAAGAGAGTCAACTCCATAGTGACGCTGACCCTCCCTAGTGCAGATGGTTATCGTGACCCCAGCTGCCTGAGTCCGGCCAGCAGCATCTCATCTCGTAGCGGCCTCTCCGATGCATCCTCCTACGAGTCAAGCTTCTCCTACAACTATGACAACTCACCTCAGAACTCCCCCTGGCAGTCTCCCTCTGTGTCCCCCAAGGGCTCCACCCTCACCCTGCCTGGTGATGGCTGCGCCACCGGCGGCTCTCCTCGTCACTCCCCCTCCACATCCCCTCGCACAAGCGTAACAGACGAAACCTGGATAGGACAGCGTGGCTCCAGGCCTAATTCCCCTTGTGGCGCAAAGAGGAAGTACAGCTTCAATGGCAGCGGAGCGTCACAAAAGCACTTCCCTTATTCACCCAACCACTCCCCAGGTCTGTCCCCACAGACGTCTCCTCGCCTCAGTGTCACAGAGGAGACCTGGCTGCCAAACACCAACCAGTACACCAACTCAGCCATCCTGGCAGCCATCAATGCCTTGACCACAGATGGAATGACTGACCTCGGAGAGGGAATCCCCATGAAGGCCCGAAAAACCAGCCTGGAGCACAGCCCCACCGTCAGCCTGAAGGTGGAGCCTGGAGGTGAGGAGCTGAGCCCTGGGGAGCTCTGTCAGGATGAGCACCCAGTAAACCGCCTCCCCTTAAAGAAGGAGGGCTACTGTGGTGGGTTTCTGGATGTACCACAACACCCATACTCCTGGTCAAAGCCAAAACCATATGTCAGGTAAGGAGTGAAAATTTAAAAATATTTGTGTAAACCTGAAAAAAAGTCTTGATGGGAGTAACTGCTGTATGCTGATGATTTACTCAAACATGAAACTGCAAATAAATGTAGAATTGTTTAAGTATTTTTGGAATCTGAGCTATTGTGTTGCTCAAATACATTTATTCTATTAATATGCATGGAGTTGCTGTGAATTTTTATTAAGCAGAAGTGTGTTTAAGCATATTTAAACTACCAGCTTTATCACATGCTCTGGCATATCACAGTGTCCACATTCTGCACATTCTACGTTGATAAGCGCATCTAAAATAAGCCCTCCTCTCCCCTTGTTAAGTTGACACATTGGACATGTTTTTTTTTTTTGTTTTTTTTTTGCCTCGACAGCCCATCTTTGCCAGCTCTCGACTGGCAGCTGCCGTCCAGCTCAGGACCGTACAGCCTGCAGATCGAAGTGCAGCCCAAGTCCCACCACCGAGCCCACTATGAGACGGAGGGCAGCAGGGGAGCAGTGAAGGCTCTGGCAGGAGGACACCCAATTGTTCAGGTCTGCTAGAACCAGTGCTTCTTATCTTTATTGGGGCTTATGATCACTTTAATCTTCATATTAAGTTTAAAGTAATGTTTTTCCTTTGTAGATTGACTCATATGAGTGTTTTAGTTGGTAAATAATCCAGAATTTCTCAAGAAAGAAAGTGTCCCATCCAAGTGAAAGTCTCAACAAAGCGATTCACATTTATCATCTCATGACTAGGCCTGAAGCTTCAGTTTCCTGCAGTAATCAGACCAACACATGGTTCAGTCATTAGGATCATTTTCACTCCTGCTCCTTACCTCGTCACTTCTCACCTCAACACCTCCCTCCTCCTGTCTTTTACCTCCTGTGTTAGAAAAGATTAGAGCGATATGTGTTTCGTGACCTGGCTGTTATGGTATTTAAAGATGTCACATTTCTGAATGGAATACCATAGGTATGCTATTAGACAGACCAGTCCACTCAGTCAGTCAGTTCCTGTCCAGACGAGGGTGACTCAGACTTTTCCATTGCGTTCTCAAGTGCAACGCAGACAGTTACAAACTAATGTAGCATGGCCAGTAAGAGCTTAGTCATGAGCTTTAACCACAGTAGCTCTGGTGGTCGAGTCCAAAGAAGAAAAAATGTGGACATCTGCAGATGTTTTGGTTATAAACCCATCTGGTCCCCCAACCATTACGCCACACCACTGACCTCAGTTTTTGAATAAATAAAGGGTCTGCAGAGAGACATTTGGCGAAGCGAGTGGTAAGCAGGCCTGTTGGTTTTATTAACACCTTTTGACTTTTTATTAACACATTATAATAAGTCAACAAGTTTACTAGACATTCATCAAATATGGCATAAATTTACTTGTGCTTTTCTTTCAGTTTTGATAAATATCCTTTTAGAGAGAGCAGTTTTCCATGTTTCTGTGGGAGTTAGGACATTCTTACATTGCTCAGCAGTGATATTATACACGGATAGACCGTATTAAAACATGGATAGCCAACGTCCCACAAACCCAGTTTGTGAATTGCCATTTTGACACCTCGAGTTGGTGTTTTTGCTGCTGCCACCTTGTGTTTTTTTTTTTTTTGTTTTTCCATATTTAGAGGAGTTTTCAGCTAATGCTAGTGCTAACTAGCTAGCTTGGTTAGCAAAGTGCATCTGTAGTTCACTCAGCTAAACTGAATGCAAACTTTGGTAAGCGAAAAACAGTGCTAAAACTACTTTACTTCCTCAGAAACTGAAGAGCTGACTCCTTATTCTCTTTTAATCCAGCCAAATGATGAACAAGGTAAAACAGTGCCCATTTGTTATTCAAAGAGGCAATGCCTTCACTAACACATAACTTTACATTTTAAATTGGTTATCCACCACCTCCAAACTTGGCCATCTAAGCGTGTGGGTATTGACTCGCCAGCCTCAAGTGGCCATTAGAGGAACTTCAGTTTTTGGCACTTGGCTTCATTTTTCACCTCCTGAGGTTGCTGCTTGGTGTCATGTCCATGCTACACGCTAATTCTCAGCAGACTTAGACTAAAGTTTTATTTGAAATTAAAGAAAAGAATAAAATACTGATAGTATTGTTCGAGTTAACAGTGTACTGCATTGTTAACATTGTTACTAAAGTTTGATTTGTAAAAGCAAAAGAACCAGCAACATGCTAGACAAATATTCCTTAAATCTACTTATTAAAGCTTACAGTATAGTATATAAATCTCTGAAAGAGAACTTGTCAGTTGCCTCTAGTACACAAACTATGCAATAGTGATAAAGTGCTGAGCAGCTGACCCAGTTATTCTGATATATCTACTGATCTACAGGTAATGTCGGCTCCAAGACAGACAGAAGTTTTTTAACACAAGTTAAAACTCATGATTTTTGAGTGTGCCATGGATGAGGAGGAGCAGCTCATAGCTGGAAAAAAGTCAAAGAAACTGTGAACAGTCATGGCAATGATGGGGGAGCATCTCAGGAAAAAAAGAAAAATACACACACACACACACACACATATATATATAAACTAATTGCATAAATAGTATACAGTGACAGTAATGACAGTAAAAATAGGATATAGCCATGTTTTCTTTTCCTGGAATGATCTTACTGAAAGGTTAAATGTAATAGTGTTTGGATGGAAGTTCTCTGTTTGTTGAACAGAAATATTATATTTGTATGCAGCAGTTTAATAAAAAAATCTGGAAACCAAAACATGTTGTATTATCCAGCTTGTCACAACTGCAGCCACACATTTGTGCGAGACTCACCATGAGAAGGTGCTAATGATTTAATGACAGGGGTCTGGGTTCACCTCAGCTGAAAGAGAGAGTGTGTGTTCTCTTTAAACCTCCCCCCTATTTTTCTGCCAGCTACCACCCCAACCACACAGACTTCCCTTTGTTTAGGAAAGTTCCTCTGTGTACGGCTGACATCATCGCGCCCTGCGTCCTGCGGAGGCGGCAGCAAGCTAAACCACACACGTTTCTGGCAGGCTGTGATGGAGATATTGGAGGGAGCCTCAGACAAGGCAGCCCCATCTCTGTGACTTCCTGATTACACAAGCCTCTGCGGCTCGTCCCGTCACTTTTCTGACTCAAACCCTTCCCAGACTTTACAGAGTTTATTCTGGAAGGTCCTGTTCAGTGTGGTACACTTTTTCTCCACCTCCAGCATCAGCACAGTTAAGCCGGCTGTCTTCTGTTCTTTTTCAATGCCATCACTGCTGCCTGCCTCAACCACACCCGCCCTTACACCAGCAGCAGACTGAAGTATGCCCCTCTGAAGTGCTGTGTGCAGTCCTCACCGCAGTTAATGCTCAGGGTTTCAAGCTGTACTTTGGTGGAGAGGAAATACTCTGGATTCAAGTCTGTGAGGTCCTCTTTTTTTACTTCTTCTGAAGTCAGCTTTCATGATCTGACCAAAAACTATCCAACATGCTCTTTTGAAGTATGTTTTTGTAGATTTAAATGTTGTTATTTTGGAGTCATGTGCTTTTCTTGGCCTTGATCATTGCGATCAGATTTAGGTCTCTAAACAAAGTGTAATTAACAAATGTCATGTGAGGCAAACTGGGTTATCTCTCTCTGAAAATGTGCATGCACGAGTCCCTTTTATCACCATTTTAGAGCTGTTATAAGAATGGAGAGGAAGCCCTGGTCGCCCTCACTCGGCCAGAGTCTCAGCATTCCTCTTGTGGGTGATAATGTGAACTAGGGAGGCTTGGCTGCTTTGCCAACGTCAAACTGCCAGGGTGGAAGAGCAGTGAATTTACATGAAGTGGTATCACATTGATTTTAATTGCATCAACAAATCATAACTGTTGTCCGCTTGGGCTGCTTTATAAAAACATATGATTCAGATCATAGAGAAGAAAACTAAAAGGAAAGGTTTCTTAATTTCATGATTGCTGCTTGTGTCTTAAAATGATGGATGATGACGCTGACATAAATTACGAGTGTTTCTAAATGCATCCTTTGTGAAGTTTTGGAAGCAGAGAAACCCAAAACAGCTGAAAGCAGTCAGATGATATTATCAAGTTTGATTATTTCTATTTGTCTAGACTTTGTTGCTGATAATAATTCAAAGCAGATAATCAGTAATCTGTAAGTAATTACAGTTTGAGAGTAACTAACCTCACGAGCAGACTACCTCACTTCATCACACTCCTTCCTGCTGCCTGAATAAACAGCATTGCTAGGCAGCAACCCATTTCCTTACACAAATATACAGGGCTTTTGCAGGCTCTTAACCCTGACAGGGATCCTCCTCCAAATCACATGTTATGCCTCCCCAGTCTGAGTCTTTCACTCTCATTGTGGGCGCTGCTCGCCTCGAGTGCTCCCCTTATGTAAGTGAAAACTGCGGTCTTCATTTCAACATTTCCACACTGATTGTTTCGGCCGACACTCTTTTCCAAAGTGCCTTATAATTAGTCTGGGTTGAGTGTCGGCCTCTATTACACTTTGACAGGTTCTGTGGATGGTCATGTGCGTATAGTATTCATTTTATGACAATTTGCTTGCCGACTCATGCCAGCTTGACTCTTATAAACTCTTAATCAGTCAAGATAAAATAAAGTGCAATAAAGTGTACTTTTTAAATTGTATTTTTGAATACATTTGAATACTAATAGCCTATAGAGGGGGAAAAACAGTCACTATACTTGACCCTGACTGGCCAACCGTAATTCAAACCTGATAACTGGAGGCATTTCAAGTGCAGCAAAATTGCTTAATGTAATTTAAAAGATGGAAAAAGATTGAGACTATTTAGCCAAACAGGAGCAAGTCCAGTTGGGATGTTTTGGTCAAAGACGGAGGAAATGTTAGAGCCTGAAATTTAAGATTTTTTTTTCAAAAAGATAATTCTTATATTAATGTGTTGATCTGTGCTGAAATGCATTAATCATGTTTTAAAAACAAAAATGTTGACTTTCTTTGTTTAGTTTCCCCAGTTTAAATTGATAGTCCTGTCAAATGTCGTCTCTTCAGTAAAAGCTTAGATTTATGTTATCTGTAACAGCTAACAGTAACAAATTAACTGTGAATTTCTCCCCCATAATTGCTTACATTTAAACATAAAAAGTTCATTCAAATCTATAAAGTTTTCACTCTGTTCCCATTTTATCTTGTTATAAGGACGTATTGTGTTTTTGTTTAGTTGTATTGACTTCAAAATGTTAAGTATTCTGTTCTAATTCTTCTGCCGTCACACTGTATGGATAACATACATAACTCTCTGACAGGGTGTCAGTAGTAGCCACTATTCTCAAATTTCAGCCTGCGGGTTTAGGCCTCATGCCTGCGCACTGCAGTCTGGGAGGTTGAGGTCATCCTGGCAGGAGGCCTCTTGTCAAGCAACACCTACGGAGGTCTGGGATTACTTTAGATGCTCTGGGACGAGCCCACCAACCACAGCAAGCAGCGCTGCTGTGCTTCCTTCAAGCTCCGTCACGCCTGCGATTGTTTTACTGATAAAAATCAGAGCAGGGTCAATTCTGAGAGTTTTACTTGACCCTGGTTGGCTGGGGTTGGGTGGAAATGACATGACCTTGACTTTTCTGAAACGCTGCCTCAGTCTTGTCACAAGGCGAGCATGGTACTCACAAGTCATAACGCTGCTGGCTGTAGGTGTATTTTACTGCTCTCTTGCCCCTGAGATTCAGCCGCTGTTCGGTCAACATCTTGGCAGGCCTGACATGAACTCATAGAGGAAGTGGACACAGGCTGTTGGTAGTGAATTAAAGATGAGAAGGGTGATGATTACACGGTCCTAAATGGCTACTTTGTTTGAAAGCCTGACCTCTGAAAGACATACGGTTGTTTCTGACAGTGTGCAAGCTTGACCAAACGTGCCTCTTTCTTTCTTTCATCTCTTAGCTCCATGGCTACATGGAGAGCGAGCCTCTGACCTTGCAGCTGTTCATCGGCACAGCCGATGACAGGCTGCTGAGGCCACACGCCTTCTACCAGGTCCATCGCATCACAGGCAAGACGGTGTCCACCCCGAGCCACGAGGCCATGCACAACAACACCAAGGTGCTGGAGATCCCACTGCTGCCGGAGAACAACATGCGGGCCATGTGAGTATCATCATAAACTAAAAAAACAACTCAAGACTTGACTTGGACATCGGGTCTCAAATCGTTAAAGAACTGGCATGCAAATAAATGGCTGTGATTTTCCCTGAAACACTAGTTGAATTGAGGCAATACCAGCGCCAGTCTCAAGTCATTAACCACAGACTTGACGGCCAAGAAAATATTAGAGATCTGACATTTTGTACAAGTCCATATCAGGTTTTGAGTCACTGACAGCAAATCCAAGGGAAATCTGGAGTCCCCTGAGACAAGTCCACCTAAAGTTTTAAGTCATTCAAGCCAAGTCCTTCCCACATCTTGAGTCAGCTGAAACAAGTCCAAGTCAAGTCCTGATGTGGATCATTTCATCATCGTTCCTTCAGCTGAATTGTTTAGCTCTCCTAAACAAGTCAAAACCAAGTCCTTTGAGTTTTTGAATTTTACTTTCAAGTCAAAAGTTGACTGGAATATTTTAGCATTTAAATCTCAAGTCTTAGAGTGAACGACTCCCAACTCCACATCTTTGTGACTTAGGTTTCACAGCAAATACACAATTAACAAAACACTTGAGTCCAAAAGACTTAAAATAACTCTGGCTCTTGCTATGATGGAGTTCAATGCAGCCAGTAAACACCAGCTGCTCTGCAAAACTGTGTTTCACAGTTATCATATTAAAATCTCTGTACTAAAATTTAGGGAATTCATTTCAACTGAGGCATCCATCTGGTCCCGTGAAAGGGGGATTTTGCTTCTCTTGGGCTTCTGAAGCCTCATCAAAGCATGTTAGATTGTTGCTTTTGTAACAAAGCTGACAATCTTTTGCTTTATCTGTGTGTGTCTTTGAGCTTGCATGTCTCCTTTAGGGCTTGGATTTTGGAAGTGTTGCTCTCTGTACACAGACGGGTGGCTTTCCCATTTTATAAGCCTCAGAGATCAGATTACTGGGAAGGCTCGGGGCTGCTAACAGGGACCTGGAGTTTCTGTCTGAGCTGCAGGTAGCAGCATCCTGCTAGCATCAGCACTTTCTCTGCTTTTTAATGGATGTAACACATAAGCTTCACTTATACAACAACTTCACCTCAGGATATGGTTTCTTCAGAGTACTGACAGTGTAGGCGAGGGATTTGACGTGTGCTCCAGTCCAGTATAGATCTTTCATAATGTGGTATAGAATACAGGCATTATTATATTCCTGAAATAGTTACTCATGGTGATTTAGGAGGAGAAGTTTCAAATTAAATTGTTAAGCAACACTAACCCAGATTTGTTTTTTTGCTGCCGATGAAGCCACAAGAGTCGACTTGGTGTGAATCCAATTAACTCTTCATAAATTAGTGCCTTTTGTCCTCTTTTCTAAAAGAATTCTCACTGAAGAGACACCTCAGTACATCTGTCTGTGCAGGCGAAGAGCAGAACAGCTGGGGTCCTTAGCATTAACACCTGATTACTTCACCAGTGAAGCAGATCCTGGTGTCTGCCCAGAAGAATGTAAGGGAGTGTTTGAATGTGTGTAAAAGTTGACATTAACTAGGCTTTGAGGAATGCGGCATCAAGTAGCAGAGCGATGGAAAAGCCAGAAACCATTTGGAAAGGCTCGAGGTATTGAAGTATGAAAAAGTTAGAGGAGTTCAGTAAAGAAAGAGGAGGGAAGGGGGCGTTTATTAAGTGTCCCATGAAGACTTAGACTCTTTAAAATACATCTTATAGCCAATTCCTGGTGGTGAGATTTGTGCAGGGGTGACAATATTTAAGGAGTCACTTCATGTGGGTTATAACAAACACGTTTATGACATAATGAATACTCCCAGGCTTTTGTTTCTGCACAGCTTCAGTATTACCCCAGAGCAGATCCAATGAGGTGTAGAAGCTCTGCTGGGAGTGGTGGTGTTAATCTTCTTTTGACAACCTCCTTCAGGAATATATTGATATTGATTGAGTTAAAACTTTGGATTTGGCTGCAGTATGCTGTATAAATCACATCCTGATTAAATGTGAGATTATATATGACGTAAATGCACCCAACAGACTCTTCGTGTTGTGTCTTCTCAAACACAGAATCGACTGTGCGGGAATCCTGAAGCTGCGTAATTCGGACATAGAGCTGAGAAAGGGGGAGACTGACATTGGACGCAAGAACACACGTGTGCGGATGGTGTTCAGAGTTCACATCAACCAGGCCACGGGGAGAACGGTGTCTTTGCAGGTGTCATCAAACCCCATTGAGTGCTGTAAGTACATCTTCTCATATTTGTTTTGCTTTGAAAATGCCAAACTTAACTCATTAGTCTCCTAGAACCATTTAAAGGGTTAGATTAGTCAACCTAATGACTGTGAACATGGGTAAGAGGGTAAGATAGGGAAACTCCTTCTGTGCATTTAACAAATTGTAAGTGTTATGAGCAATGGGCAGCCACCATGTTGCATCAACTCCAGTTATAATTTGTTCAAAGCACAGACACACACAAGTGGTTTTCTTGCTACTGATTCCTTTCAAAACTTCCTTCCAAACTGAGCTCTCAATGTTGACAAAATAAAGACTGTTAACATAAATACATTGCACAGCATGTCAAATTGCTTTCTACTAAAGTAAAATACAGGCAAACAGAATAAATAAATACCTTGTATGAAGGGAAAATAGCCTGCAGTCTTCAGAGGTTTCCTTATAACTGTCCAACTTGGGTCAAAGCTCATTGCGACCAGCATAAACCTCCTTCGGCGCACATAAATTACTTGCTGCTGTCACACAGGTGAAGTGTAAGAATCTACTCACACGACTGCAGTGCAATGAGACCTCTAAGTAAGCTTGACCTTCACAATAAAAGTACTGTAACAGGAAATATAAATGAACTAATGCATAAATAAGATGCATAAATAAGAAATGCACCAAATTATTATTGAAATTATGTAATATGAGAACAACAGTTACACCACCTAACCCTAGCATGTTTTACTGTGTGGCACAGTGCTAACCACTGAACCTAATGCTGCCTAAATAGTTGTCAAATCCCTCTTAAGTAGTCAGAAGTATTCACTATATTTTAGTGGGAATCAGTGGGATACGACAACAAAAACACATCTTTTTCCAGATTTTTCTCTTCCATGTGAATGGATGTTTTGTACCAGACAAATATATAAATATATATATTTTATTGGATCGACAGACACTCGCACAGCTGCTGGTGAGGATGCAGACAGTCTTGTTTTTGTGAAATACTGCACTGCGTTCCAGTTTCAGGGTTTTCTGAAACTGTCTGAGATTAGACAGACAACAAAAGTCCATGTGACTGGTGGTTGTAAGTGGATGCTGCTCGGTTTAAGAAGATCACAAGACCAAAAGGCTGGGCAGTAGATTAATCAGAAACACTGAGAATTGATTAATCCTTTATCAGTTGACGTCAGCTTTGCAGATCTGAGGTCTGAAGTTTTTTTTTTTGTTTTTTTTTTTTATCTTTGTAAATTTAATTTTGTTGTCTTTTTCTCAGCCAGAGGAAAGAATATGAATATACCACCTCAGACTGTGTCAAAATCATGAAAACAGCAGCTGTGGATTCATTGATAAAGATAAAAAATAAACATGGATTCATGTAACCTGAGCCACTGAATGTGGTTCATGTGATAGTGAACTACATTTTAATTTAATAGTATTACCCCGTGTAAAAGCTTTTTAGGCCCAGCTCGATAAACTCCATTGACTGCACTGCACTGGAGTTGACCTTTCAATGGACCGGGCTAAACTCAGGCAGATCTACCACTTCATGTGGTTCTGGCACCAAGAGCTGCCATACAGATTAAGTCTTATGAGGTAAATGAAAGACAGTAGTTAAACCATGAGCTCAACCCCTTGAAATAGACCATTGTTAGTTTCTGAACGACTGCCACAAAGCAATTGTTTTTGACCAAAATTTGCTTGGTGTGTGAGCGAGGCACAGGCGAAGAGAAGCAGAGAGATGTGGGAAAGATTGATCGTTTCCAAAGACAGAGAATTAGAGTTTTATCAAAATCAGAAAACAGCAGCATTGAATTACAAAAAGATGATCCTCATGTGAGGCAAATATTCAGGCTTTACTGAACCTCTATTTATGCATCCAGATCAATCTCAATGAAATTACACAGGCCAAACCTGGCTAAGACATCAGCTTTACATTTAGCTGAAGACAGAACAAGTATTTTATGGCATGTGATAGATCATTTGGGGGGAAAAATGAAAGCACGCAAGGAATGAGAAAGACAGGCCAAAAGGTAAGAGTGAGGAGTAAGAAGGATCAGGAGAAGAAATATTTGAGACAAAACATCCACCATAATTTAAGGGAAACACAAATAAACACAACATGAAGCCTCTCTCTGCTTACTGCCAAACAGGAATCTTAATTTTAAGTTGAGGTTTACAGCTCTGTGAAAGCTGTCTAGGTAGTGATTCAGCCTCGATCTGGATGCTCAGGTCTGCATGGGGAGTGGGTGTGTATTAGCTGAGCGATGAGGCCCGGTTTCTCTTTACCCTCCCACAGCTCAGAGATCAGCCCAAGAGCTGCCGCTGGTGGATAAGCAGAGCTTGGAGACGTGTCCCGCCCCCGGAGGGGAGAGGATGCTCCTCGATGGACACAACTTCCAGCATGACTCCAAGGTGGTGTTCGTGGAAAAGGCTCAAGGTAAAACAGGAGGAGATTTGGGAGTTTGCACAGTTTCGTCTCAGTGCAGCTGTGTGTGTGAGTGTTTTTGTGTGTATGTGTGTGTCTCCCTTTCTCTGCTGTTGGAGAAACCCCAGGACTGCTCCTCCCCTCCCAGCTCCTCTTCTCCCCCCGCCATCAAAATATTCTGCCAGAGTGCCACATGTGGTGCACATTAATGCGCTGTATTTTTAACCCAGCAGATTTACATTTGCAGAAGTTTCCATTGCCTGTTCAGCAGAGGAATGGATCACAAATGCAGCATGTGTTGCGTATGTGTGTGCGTGTAGGTGGGTGGCTGTGCACGTGACGCATGCACTTTTGTGTGTGTGTGCCATGCGTCAGTATTTGTTTCTCTTTTTCTTACGTTAAGCCGTTTTGGTTTGGAGGGAGAGGGGACTGCTCCCAGATGTTGATACGACAAGGTTTACAAACAGCAATTTCCTTGATTAGCTTTAGCAAAGCAACGTGAGGTACAGTTTGGGCCAAGGCTGAGCAATGTAAACACATGTGATCCTATCAGGATGGTGACTCATTCAAAAAAAAAAAAAAAGGAAGAAAAAGGGAAGCCTTTTCATTGTTCCACCTGTGGAAGGAGGTATTCAAGGCTGCCCGGGCACACAGGCAGACCGCCTCCAGCACTGTACAATGGAGTAGTGAGATGTTTATCAACACAAGAAGAAGAATTTTTTTCCTCTCTTCACAACCTCTTTGTTTAACTCTGATCTCATGAGGTGAAAAGGGCAGATCAGAGGCAGAACTAATGTCATCAGTTGAATTAGACCTGATACAAGAACCACTTTTTTTGGAGCACAAGATGAAGCTCTGGTTTGAACAGAAATTAAAAAAAAAAAATGCAGTATCCAATTTGTCCATGTAAATGAGGAGTCTTCCTCACACATCAAAGTTAGTCATGGAATTCCACAGGGTTTGTACTGAGACCTATACTTTTCATGTTTTACATGCTTCCCTTATGTAAACTTATTAGAAGACACTGCATACATTTTCACTGCTATGCAGATGACACCCAGCTATATTTATCCATGAAACTTGATGACACAAATCAGTTAGTTAAACTACAGGCATGTCTTAAAGACATGGATGACCTGCAATTTTCTACTTCTAAATTCAGATAATGTCAGAAACACAGTGTCCTACCAGATACTTAGACTCGATGGTATTACCTTGGCCTCCAGTAACACTTTGAGGAACCTTGAAGTCATTTTTGACAAGGACATGTCCTTCAGTGTGCACATTTAAAAAATATTTAGGACACAATAAAAGGACACATGCTGTCTCAGAGTGATGCTGAAAATCGAGTTCATGCATTTGTTGCTTCTAGATTGGACTTTTGTAATTCCTCATTATCCTCCTGTTCAGAAAGTTCCCCGAAAAGCCTTCGGTTAATCCAAAATGCCACAGCTAGAGTACTGACGGGGACTGGGGGAAAAAATGTCATATTTCTCCCATATTAGCTTCTCTTCATGGGCTTCCTGTTAAATCCAGAACTGAATTTAAAATCCCTCTTCTCAGTTACATCAGGTCCCATCATATCTTAAAGGTCATATTATCCAATAGAGCTCTTCACTCTCAGGGTGCAGGTTGCTTATGGTCCCTGCCCGTCCCTGAGCCTGGTTCTGTTGGAGGTTGCTTGCTATTAAAAGGGAGTTTTTCCTCCCCACTTACAGTATAAAGCACCTTGACATGACTGTTCTGAATTGGTGACATATAAATAAAGCTGGACTGAGTTGAACTCAATAGATTAGTTTATTTCTGTGATTACTAGTTATAGCATGCTTCTTTTTAATATTTGTAAATTATAGTTTTTGTATTTCCATGAAATTGAACTCAGAATTAGTTAAGACAGGCTACGAAGTTAAGCTGTGCCTGCAATCCCAATATATCTCAGTGCTAGCCCACAGCTGAGCCATCAGCTGATACCCTTTTGAACGTCTTATTGGCAAATCTCAGGCTGCTTCAGCCTGCCTATAGTTGCTGTTGCCTCTGCAAGCTGCTTTTCTTTCCTCCGATTTTACATGTATGGAAGAGCAACAAGGTGCAATCACCCTGCCTTACGTGGAGTGAGTGTGTCCACATGAAAGGGCGGAGAGGTCCCAGAACAGAGCCATACCACTGGATATAAATTAATAACAATCTTCTTTTGACTGAAGTGAAATGCACCTCCAGAGTAGCTTTGCCTACAGGAAATATTTAATTGACCCAAACTCTGAGTTCATTGTAATAAACATGCGTTTGGTCCATTTAGGAAAAAAAATAAATAAAAACTTCCTACATGTTTGGGTCTTTAGCTGCTCTGGTTCTTTTTGAGCTCTGAATCTGACCGTCTTTAGGGCCTTGTGGACTGGTGCTGATGGGCGTGCTCCCTTGTTTTTGATGAGGGTTTCCCCGCGTCTGGCACCAGCATCGGATTCCTGGGCAATCCTACCATGGAAACACCCTTAAGCCAGGCTTCCACAACACTGCCCCCCCTCCACTTCCCTCCATCCTTCCACCTCTTTATCCAAGTTGCTTCTTTGCCACCAGCTCTCAGTTCATTAACTCTATGAGCTGCGGGCTCCCCATGGATCAAACTGGTTCTTCTTTACAGCTGCTCTCTGTATAAACAGATAGATAAATAGAAACCGTAGACGAATAGAGATGTCTCTCTGGGGTGAAGTGGCGTCACTGTTATAATAAGATACTGAATAATAAGGTTAAGGACTAAAGGAACAAATCTGCATATTTAAAAATATACAAGTCATCTCTGTTTTCAAAATCCTCATGTAGAACCCTTACAGTCTGGAAAAGTTATAGACTTTTATTGTTTTTTTACTCGTGCCAAAGCAGAGCTCTGAGAAACCATTTAACAATCAAACTCATAAATCCAGAGTGGTGGATTTTGTTGCCATAAAGGACTCAAGCATTTATTTTTACCGATGGACAATTTTCCTGCAAATCTTCCAATAAAGCTCTCTCACAAAATAACTTTCACAAAGCTGCGGTAACAGAACATGCGGACGCTGACAGATGCAAATATTCCTAAGAGTTGTGTATTTGCATGCATCCTGTACTTACAAGCATGTGTGTTTGTGTGTGTTTTTGTCAGAGTTTCCTCTGCAATTATAGGCAGGATGGATGACCCTGCCTTGAGATGCCAACTTGCTAAAAAAAAATAAAATAAAATCCATTTGTTTGGGTTTCTGTTTTAGTGTCCGATGGTCTAAATGATGTTTCCACTCATGTTAACTAATGAGATTCTGGGGAAACTTCTGGTGTGTGTGGTAAACTGAACGAGAGGAAGAGACAGTGACCTTGAGACTTCATGTTTTTTGTGCACGTGCAGTTTCATCTTCATGTTTTTGAGTGTTTTTGTTGCTACCCATGACTCACGCTCATGAAGGAAATCCCTGTTTCCCATAGAGACCCACACACTCTGTCACCTGCTCTTCAGCACACAATCTGAAAACAGTAACTGGATGTCAGCTCTGCTTTATCTTGCCTGCATATCCCGCATGTCTCCCACCTCAGCAGAAATGGCCAAGATAGCATCGGTTCAACTGTCACTCGTGGTTACAGGCAATCGCTCATAAGAGATTGCTGTATGGGCTCGGTGCTGCAGACATCAGCCTGTAATCTAAACCTAACTCAGTCTCACCTTGCTTTCATTTGCCAAGGCCTGCCCAGAAGATGCTGTCTCTGATAAGTCACAGACACTCCATTTGGGAAATTAGGCCCTGCTGTCCTTTATTCACCTCACCCTGTGGATTAGAGTTAGAAGATGTAATTTATTGTCTGCAAGAGTGTAAACTGTACTTTGTTTACTTAATACAAGTACAGTTAAAAGTGGACCTAATATGTTTTTCCTAATTTCCTAAAATGTTCTAATTTTCTGTTATATAGTATATACTGTTACAGTGGTGGATGTTTATGTTAAACATGGCCAAAGTTTCAAATATTGCAGTCAATGTACATACAAGTAATCCCTTTGAACCAAAACCTCCGGCTTCAGACTGCTCTGAACGCTTAGGTTCAGATAGTGTTTTCTGCTCTTGGCTCTGTAAGATGTCAAAGAGAGTGGATATCCCTAATATGGGCATGTCAGGCACACAAGGAACCATATATGGCCATTTTATTTGCATCTTAACAGTGAAAAGTTTTGAACAAAAAAGAAAGTGATGTAATATCCTCCAATAATACTCTTGGGTTGAAAATTTCAATTTCCAAGTATCTCAGTGAGTGCCATATAAAGGGTTAAAAGGAACTTTTGTGCATTTCTGTTTGTGAGGGGCAGCCAATCAAAAGAAAGTTGGCTTAGTGGGAGAGGAGCTAAAACAGCTTGTTTCATACAGCTGATGCACCGAGAGGCTGCACAAGGCCCAGTGTTATAGCCTTGTCAGGCCTACTCTGGCTTTGGGGTGTGGTATTGCTCTCTCTCTCTCTCTCTCTCTAAAGTAGAGTGGCCATTTACTCCTACAGTGTGGAGAGGAACATGTTAAGTTGCATGACTTACTCTCTTTGAGACCGAAGAAAATCACTAGAAAACTAACAGAACTAAGCTATACTGAGTAACTACAATAGCATCATAAACATAGCTCTGAGACCCATTTATTTGTTTTCAGCTGCATCACATGGTCTTCATTCAACACATGGAGTTGACTAATGGGACTAAAGTTAGCATCTTCCTGTGTTTTTTTTGTCTTCGATATTAGATTTTAGTGAGGCCTGGTGCTGTCACCTGGCTGCTGACATTTTGGTCTAAACTTGATGATAACTGGATAGTTGAGAAAGCATTCATTTGGAACAATAACAGCTCTGCTGTTTCACAACTGTGCAGTTATCTGAAAAATAATGCACGCCATTGATTACTTTCACCGGGTCCCTTTTTTTATTTCCTTCAGTACTTATAATCAAGTGTGGTTCTGCACAGTGTTTCCCCACAGTGATTGATAATAGCTTAATTTTAGTGAGAGATCCTGGAGGAAATCCTTGCAGAGGAAAAACCCCAAATGAAAAGAGCACTTTCACATCTGGCATGGTATTCTGGAGAGCTGCCTGGTCTGCTGCAATCAGCATCGCTGTGAATAACAATTTCCCTGATCCATCAAACTCGTCGGCTACAGGATAGCTATGTTTTCGTTGAACCATCTTCCTCACCCGTCCCTCGTTCTGTGAGCCGATGAGTTGGAGCTCCAAACAGGTAGAAAAGCCGAGCTTTCCTTGCCTGACGGGAACACCCTAACAATTTTGTCTAATTGTTCTTGGTCAGAGCAGCAAGTAAGACGATCTGAAAATTGAACTTGACCGCACTGCATTGCTATGAGATTGTGCCTAAAATTACCAGTAGAAAACTACAGACAACCATTCGTCTTTAAACCAATGAGAGCTGTGAGCGAAATGACAGTAATGTAACATCGGGGCGAATGAGTTTGTTTTAACTTGTACACTGTGGCAGCTCCGTTAGCTTTGCTATCTTTGAGCGGTGGTTTGGTTTGGAGGGAGGGTTGCTTTTCTTTGGTGGTGCACATGGTCAGCGGGCTTCAGTTTCATTACATTCACAGAACAATGGCCGTTCAGTGGTTTGGCTGCCTGTGACACTTCTGAGAACAATGACTGTTTTCATAAACAAATCAATTACAGCCACATAAACAGATGGGATTATGTTTTCATAAATTACAGTGTACGATTCATTAAAAAAAAAAAAAAAAAATCGCCAGCCTTTGTGAGAAACTCCAGAGATTGGTTTCTTCATGAAACAGATGACGTTGTGCAGTGGCAGGCACCGCTGTAGCTTTAAGTGGTGCTGTTGAAAAGTGGATGTCAGTATCTGCTGTCATTTATCAGCTTTGAGCTCGCCTCGGCTTGCATGCAACTTCCAAAATCCAAGTGTTTTCAGGGCAGTAAGAAGGAAGAAGTCTCAGTCATCAGTCAGAGGACAAGGGAACTCTTTCAGTGTGCCACATGGGCCTGGGCAGACCATGTGTTTATATTTACTGTACGTTATGAGGGCTTGGGCACATGCCACCCCGCTGTTTCACTCTGGGCACCAAGGTTTTACTCCACCCAGCCCCAATTAAGACACACAAGGAGCTGTTTGATTCTCTTTCTAAACACAACATGACAAATAACTGTATTGTATATTGTTTGATCCCCCTCGGCTGCCATGACTCTGTGCAGCACACCACCGCTGTGTCATTGACTGCTCTGTGTTATGTCTGCTCTGAGAAAGTAATGATTTGTATAGACCATTGCTAACGAAATGTGAATTGTATGACTTCTGAGAGGCTGGGACGGTGCCAAGGCTGGTGGAGCTTGGGCGTTGTGAGAGCTGGAGAGGGGTACCGGGTTTATATGGTCGAAGTGGTTTTAGGCTGCGTTGTTTAACTTAGATAATATTGGATATTATCCAGCACAGTGGGCCAGGGAGTTAGAAACCAAATTGTGCTCGTTGAAATTTGCTGGGAGGGGAGATGGAGAGAAACTGCTGCTGAAGTTTTTCATTGGATCGGTGCAGGCGCTGAGCAGATGTTGCCCTATAACTCTGGAACATTCTGTGGTTATCAATTACATTCTGTGGTTATCAATTATCCGGTACAGTCTTTTCAAACAAAGG
>VUQI01030119.1:0-10158 GCA_015106735.1 Paratilapia polleni | reverse complement strand
CTCATCAGAGACAAACAGCAGCTCCGCAAAACCTACGCAGAGCAGTGGAACCTGCTGAGGCAGGAGCTCAGCAAGGTGTGTGATTAACACACACACACACACACACACACAGAGAAAGAGACAGATGTGTTTCCATTACTTCAAAAGACATCATTCACACTGACCTATATTCATTTCCTGAAGACTTACTTTAACAATGGCTTGTTGGCTCTTGTTTTATGTCCCCACAGCTTAAGTAATAAACTATGTGCACACCTAACCCACAAGCTCAAATACCAAAATACCTGCTGTACAAACTTTCACTATCATGCCAAAAGGCAGGTAAACTACCTTTGTACAGTCAGACCTCTGACTGTGGACAAAAATTAAAAAAAAAAAAACCTTCACTGTTTAAAAGAAAACTGGTTTCTTTGTTGTTTTAATTTTTACTGCTGTTAGTCTTTAAATGTCCTTTTGGTTAACAGTTCTACACAATTTTATGTGCACGAGTTGATAAAACGGTCAAAAATAAAAGCTGAACTAAATGAATGTTAGTTTACTATCAGTGGAAAATGATCTTGGTGCAGATAAGTGACTGCACTGTGTTCTACAGCTCTTTGGTCTGTAAAATTACATATCATTCTGTCTACGTGTTTTTTTTGGAATACTTTGTTTATTACCATCCATATCTCAGTTGTTCTGAATTTGTTTTGCAACCACTCACAGACTTTTGAAATGGCACGTCGAACAGCAACGGCTTCCAGAATTCACTGAGATAATTGCTACCTGGTTTTTTTTTGTGACTGTGCTCACATCTAAGTGAACATATTAAAATGACTCTTGCAAGAGCAAAAAAGCAATTATAGCGCTAGAATATTTACATACTGTGCATTTTACGACTCAGAAAAACAAGTTGTTAGCTGAAAATGTTTATCTTGTTTTCTCGTATGTCATCTTGACTTACAGATGAGTTGCTGTGATAGCAGCTTATAAATAGACAATAGTCAAATGCTATGAGATTCAATAGACTGGAAAGAGTGTCTGTAAATGCATTTTGATGCTATCTCAAACTGGTGGCGGCCTCACACTGGTTTTATTACCCAATTACATCAGGCAAATGATGTGTTCATTTTTAGTGATCCACAGTGCAGTTTGAACTTCTGTCTGACAATTTGTTTAGTTTAATTTTCCTACTTTGTTGTGCAGAACAAGCCCAGGCAGCTTTTGTTCTCTGTGTGATTACACAATAGAGATTTAATTTCATGATTGAAACAACAGCAACAATGTGATAGATTGTATCAGGGATGTGCTTTTCTTTTTTTCACCAGCCACACAACAAAGGTCAGATCATTTCCTTATGCCTTTTCTCATGTTTCATGTTCCTTTGTAGAGAACCATAATGTGGCTGTAGTCCACTTCCTGTGTTAAATGTACTAACAGTTTTGAACTACACAAGGAACTCTACTGACACTCATCATACCCATCACCCATCTTTGCACTGTCTGTACAAAAACACGTAAAAAAAAAAAAAAGAAATAACACATACTACTAATAAATTCTTGTTTTTGTGTGTATCATAATACAGAGATAGGCCAGTGAAAGCAAAAGTCTGACAGAGAGTTAATTGTAGATTATGATCTCTATCTATAACATCTCCAAGCATAACTCATTGGGTTTACCAAGGATTGATTTTAGGGCTACTACTATTTATTCTGTGTAATGTACAAGTTCTTTACTGCTGTCTTTCCATAGCGGCAGTGTCCTGCTTCCACAGCTTTCATGTCCTGCTTATCGGAGCTTCTGTTCATCTCGCAATAAATCTGAAGTGCATCCGTTTCTCTCTCTGAGCAACACAAAAAAGCCTACACGTGCCTACTCTCCAGCAGGTTAGAGCAGCGTGATGCTCTCTAATCTCTAAATTAAAAAAAACATTATAAATCAGTTACTACTGATGTAGAACTGACAGGACTGAGAACCAAAACAAGGAAGACAATTACTACCATTTTGAAGTCCTTAAATTGGTTGCCTGTAAGCTTCTGTGTTTATTTTAAATTCTTCTTCCTCCTTGCAGTCGCCTCTTCTGGGTTCAGGCCGTATATGTTGAAAGTGGATGTAATTTCTGATGCAGCTGTGAATTTTTGTTATTTACTCTCCTGTTTAAAAAGTGTCAATAGTATGTTTCAGCAAAAATATTCTTAATGTATTTCATAATTCTCCCACGTGTCTCTCATCCATAGCGCCCGAGGCTCATTTTGATCTTTCACTTTTGCTGCTCTTAGTGCCTAAAAGCAATAATCTAGGGCTTTAGGGCTTAACGTTACATTTTTTCATTCCTTGGTAAGGTGGTTTTGAATTTTTTTATGCTCTGTTTGAAATGCAAACATGAAACCTACATTATTAGCCTGGCTTTTCATTTAGCCGTTATTCATTTTGTTTAGTCATTTATTAAACTGTATTCATAATTTAACATGTTTCAATTCTTTTTATGGATTGCTTCAGGTGACCCAAACAGAACTGGAGAGGCTGAAGAGCAGCTACAGGCAGGCAGTGAAAGATGTAGCTCAGGCAAAGAGGAAGTACAAGGAGAGCAGTAAAGGTGGGGATTTCTGGTATCACTTACGTTTCTGAAAAGAATCGGTTTCATGTTGATGTCACAGTCTGGGTTGTATTTTCTTCTTCCTGTGTTTAGTGTAAATGTAACATGTGTATTTCCATCATGACATAATGTTCTGTGGCCCCTTCCTGTACTGTACATGTGTGTGCGCAGATAAAGACCGAGATAAAGCCAAAGAGCGTTACATAAAGGCTTCAGTGAAACTCTATGAACTCCATAATGAGTATGTCCTCTCTGTACGAGCTGCTCAAGTTTACCATCAGCACCACTACAGTCAGATCCAGCCGGCCCTGCTCACCGCGCTGCAGACTCTGCAGCAGGAGATGGTGCTCATACTGTAAGATCACACTCACTGCGTGGATGTTTGAAAAACAGAAAGAAAATTAGACACATTAAGAATGACAAGAGCATATATATGTGCTTATATTTAGTGGTGCGTGTCTGTGAATTGTCTTGTTACTTTATTTCTGCTTGTTCTCAGAGAAAAGCTACACTCAAATACACATT
This sequence comes from Paratilapia polleni, assembly GCA_015106735.1. Lineage (NCBI taxonomy): Eukaryota > Metazoa > Chordata > Actinopteri > Cichliformes > Cichlidae > Paratilapia > Paratilapia polleni. The sequence goes on along the minus strand of VUQI01030119.1, from coordinate 7,058 downwards.
TAATTGTAACACAACATGAATGTTTGCCAATCAATTTCAAGTCTTGAAAATACTTCATTGTTGCCATTTTCAAGCATATCCCACAAGCTACAACTAACAAACTAATTTTCTATTTGCTATATCTGTAACTAGAGTACTGTGCAAAAGTCTTAAGCCACCTATCATTTCTTTGTATTTTACTTCCAAGCAGCTGGACTGGTCTGGAGCAATAGTTCTCCAGGCTTTCTGAAGCTTTCAAAGTTTTTCTTTGGACATTGGCTACTTTTTCATTTCATTTATTTTCAGTCCAGTCCTTGTACCAGACCATTTTCAGAGGAATGTTTTTTTTTGTTTGTTAAGCCACTTAACACTGATGTATGAATCATTCAAGCATAAAAAAGGCACCTAACTCAAGGGATGAACCAGTGTTGTGTCTACACATAACAGACAACTTAGCAAAAAAATTATTTTAAATTGTGTGTGTTCCCATTTCTTTAGTTGAATCTATGAAAAATTAAAAGATAACACTGTCTTACAGGCATAAAATAGTATTTTTACGCCAACAAGGTGATTCCCAAAGAGCTATTAGCTGAAAACTTGGCATATCTCAGCAGCTGTCTCATCAGCTGCATTTCAGCCAGTGGCATTGGGAATCTTTTCAAAATTGATGGTACTTTTCTGCATTCATAATTCCATCAGATTTTGATCCACCATGCAATACCATCTGGAAAGTGTATGATTGGTAACAGCTTCATTTTTTTCATCATGACAATTATGCCAAACACACTGCCAGTGCAGTAAAAGCAAAGCTGGATAGAAAAACACACAATGGAACACTATCAGTCCATTGTTTGGCCAGTTTGGCCTCCCCAGAGCCCGGACCTCAACATTACTGAGGCAGTGTGGGATCATCTTAACAAAGAATGGAACAAAAGGCAGCCAACATCCAAAGAAGAGCTTTGAATGTCCTTCAAGAAGCCTGGAGAATGAATGAATGAATGAAAGTGCACGCTCACATACACCAACACATGCATCCAACTTCACATCTTATACCAACGAGTGGGGAGGGGGGAAAGGGTGGGTCCTCTGTTTCCTGCGCCCTGCGCGGGGCAGGGGGGCGGAGGTTGGCTGGAGGCTTCGGGCCGCGTGGCTGGTGGCCTGGCGTGGTTGCTGACCTGCTTCCTTGGGGGTTGCAGTCCTGGGTGGTCCGGGCCTCTTTGGCACTGGGGGTCAGGTCTCTGCCCGTTGCCGCTGGCCCTCTGGGGCTCCTAACCCTTGGCTGTGGTGGCTCCGTCTGGGGTCTCCCTCTTCCTGCTGCTGGGGTGGACACACGGTTGTCATTGGGACGTGTGGCCTCGGGTCTTCAGTACTCTTGGGTGGTTGCGGACGGCCCTGGTCTCCTGGGCCTGTCTCTGTCTGCCTCTGGCTCCTGGGGGACCCTCATTATTAAGTGCATTTCATGACAAACACACACACATCAAGACTGTGCGTTTGTTTGTGTATCATGTTTGGTTTTTTTTTTTTGGTTTTTTTTTCAGGTGCTGTTTTCTTTCTGACTGTTTTTTGTTACAGATGCAGCGGTTGGTGGCCTGTTGTTCTCATCCTCTTGTTTTTCTTTATTGCCTCCCCTTCTCTTTTCTTCTCCCCACCTGTCAAATCTGGCATTATTATATAATTTGGACAATAAACAATAAAACAAAAAGAAATGAGAAAGAGGAACCTATAGAGAGTTTATAGAGCTCCTCTTGGCAAAAAATGTAGAAATGTATTGTTCAAAAGTAGTATTTGTCTGTGAAACAGGACTCTGGGAGTCCAAATGAAAATGTGTGAACCTGAAAGCTTTTCAACTCACTGCATAACTGGAAAGTTATTGTTTGCTGAGAGGCAAACACTCTTGTCAGTATAGGAACATTTCATTTTTTCCTCATGGACTTTTCATAGGATTTATAGTCATATGAGCAGATTAATAAGCAGTCATGGCAATAAATTGCCAGCAGTCTTCCTACATGTTTGACATGTAGGAAAAGCAGGCTGATCTAGCTTAGCACAAAGACTGAAAACAGTACTGTATCCTGCTGTCCCGTAACCTCACTGAATGCTTCACTGCTATCACGTATTGGAAGTCTTCAGATGTCCTCCATCTCAATCCTGGCACAACTCAGGTTTCCCTGTTTGGCCCTGACAGCTTCTCTAAGGAGGACAGTCATTACATCGGCCCCCTCGCAAGCAACATCGAATCACCTGCTAAGAATCTGTTTTTGACCAACGTTTGAATTTTGAATCCAGCATCTCAAATCTCACCCAGTCATGTTTCTTTCATCTAAGAAACATCTCAAAAATCAAACCTTCTGTCACCCAGTAATTTGGAACTTTTAGTCCACACGTTAATTTTCTCCCATCTTGATTATTGTAACTCACTTTTCACAAGTATTTCTCACTGCTCACTAGCCCGTCTTCAATTGGTCCAGAATGCAGCAGCTCAGCTGCTAACAAAAAACTAGCCAGTGCTCGCACATCACCCCTCTCCTTGCTTCCCTTCACTGCCTTCCAGTTTAATTCAAGTTTCATTTAAAAATTCTATTCATAACACATAAAGCCCTACATGGCCAGGCTCCTGTGTATATAGCAGAACTGCTGAGACCTTATTCCAGCAGTCGGCCTCTCACATCTCCTAACTGTTCCACGCTCTTATTTTAAATCCAGAGGTGACCACGTTTTTGAGGTTGTAGCTCCTAAACTTTGGAACAGACTTCCTCAGCCAGTCAGGACGGCTGAATCTGTGGTTTGTTTTAAACTGTTTTAAAACTCATTTTCATAGGTTAGCTTTTCCTTAATCTTTCGCCCATTATTTCTGGCTCTTGTTTACACCCAACTTGTGTATGGAGGTGTGTGTGTAGCAATGAATGTAAGACCGTATGTTTGACTGTGTGTTTGTATGTTGGGACATGTACGCTTATCTTTAATGTGGAGCTTTATCCAGACTGTGAAGCACTTTGTAAGTGCGCTTCAAAAAGTGCTATACAAATAAAGTTATTATTATTAGTAGTAGTAGAAGTAGTATCTTGGGGTACACATTAAACATTTTAAGAGATTTAGTAAGAGTTCAAATATTGTACTGAGGCCTTAGGAGGAGTGCCAACCCTGAGCACAGGTGAAAGTGGTGACATTGTGGCAGACAGGTGTGTCTGTGACTGAAGAAGCCAGAGGAGAGTTGGCAGGCAGGTGAATACTTTAGAGATGAGTAGCTGGAAGACTGAGCAATTTGACTGACTGGCACACAAGGATGAAAGATATCTAAAGTTAAAATGAATCTGGAGGAGAGAGGATAGAAGAGGCTGCCTCTGCTATAATCGATGATTCACAGGTGCATCCTTTATCCTTTAAAGGGTTTTTATAAGAATTGTGGCACACAGCTGGAATATACAAACCATCAGTTTGTTCTTCATAACCTTATGGAGACTGGACAAATCTGATTTCCATCCATCCATTTTCTTCCACTTAACCCTATTCAGGGTCGCGGGTGGGGGCTGGAGCCTATCCCAGCTGCCATAGGGCGAGAGGAAGGGATACACCTTGAACAGGTCACCAGTCTGTCGCAGGGCTAACACAGAGAGACAGACAACCATTCACACTCACGGCCAATTTAGAATCACCAATTAACCTAATGCCACTAACTGCATGTCTTTGGACTGTGGGAGGGAGCCGGAGTACCCGAAGAGAACCCACACAGACACGGGGAGAACATGCTCCACACAGAAAGGCCCTGGCCAGATGGTGGATTTGAACTCAGGACCTTCTTGCTGTGAGGCAACAGTGCTAACCACCACGCCACCATACAAACCTGACTTGATTTTTACAATTTTAATATTCCTAGTTTGTCATTATATAAACTAAAGACTAAATAATGAAAAATGAGTCAAAAATCATTGTGCACAGAAACTGTAGAGAGTTACCCACTCATAATGTCTCAAAACAAAATTCCAAGCATATGTATTTTCAGCCATTTTGAGCTGCCACACTTGAGATCTAGGTGAAAGGCCTAAGGGCGGATCATCATTGTTCAACAACATACGCTTTCTGGGCTGTTGGCTGCTGGAATGGGTGTGGATTGTCCTCTTGTCAGTTTTAGTGAAAGTAGATTGTTCCAGCCTCCTATTTTATGACCTGACAAACAGCTTTACAGTGTCAGAACTGGTGGCTTATGCATTCAGAAATGTTTCCAGTGTAGTTTAAACAAAAGCCATAGGAACAAGAATAACCTGATCTGTATGACTAGTAAGGATCTAGTGGTATGACTGAGCGAAAGGGATGCCAGTGTTCATCAAAGTCTTTAAAGAGAGTTCACACATATAATTTTCTCCAAAACTAGTGTATTAGTAACATCAGTTCCTTAAGTATTAGTTGACTTTGCAGCTGATTCCAGGAGGAAGGAGCTGCAAATTTGAATGCTCTTTTTCCAAATTCAGTGCAAACGTTTGGAACAGACAGAAGGAATGAATCTTGGGACCAAAGACAATAACTTCTTACACTTTTCTGAAGCGTGTAACTCAGAAGGTAAACCAGTGGTTGAGTAATAAAGTAAAAAAAAATCCCACTGCTCCATGATAGGCAGAATCCAGCATATGTAAGTGTTGTGAAGACGCATGCATGTACATCTCATCACCATAATCGAGCACAGACATAAAAGTGAAACCAACAAGTCTGTTTCTTGCCTCAAAGGACAGGCAGGACTTGATTCTAAAGTAAAAACCCAGTTTCAATTTCAGTTTCTTCACCAGCCGCTGAATGTGAGGTAAAACAGAAGGAGTCATCATTTATAATTCCTAAGTACTTACATTGAGATACTAACTCAATCTCAGAGCCATGAACTGTAGTGATACATGAAAGGTTCAGAGGTTTTGATTTTGCATTTGAGAACATCATCAGTTTAGTTTTGTCAGCATTTAAAACAAGTTTTAAAATCACACAAGTTATGCTGTACTGCACTGAAAGCTGATTGAAGCTGACAGAGAGCCTGGTTAGGAGTAGGTGCAGAGGAGTACATCACCATATCATCAGCATAAAAATGAAAGTTTGCTGTAATGATATTATGACAAAGATTGTTTATGTATAAAATCAGTAACAGTGGCCCTAGAACAGAACCCTGGGGCATTAATAATTTGAAACCATCTACCAATTATTTTTGACACCCCTTCACTGTCAAATCTTTGCTTTAAGATTTTAAGTTTGACTGTGTCAAATGCCTTGGCTAGATCAATAAAAAGGGCTGCACAGTGTTGCTGGTTATCTACTGAATCGATTACATCATTTAATCACTTTTAAGGCTGCTGTAGTTGTACTGTCATTTTTTCTGAAGCCTGCTTAGAAGTCACTTAAAATCTTATTTACAGACAGGAACTTTTTCAGCTGTTCACTAACGAGGGTTTCCAGGACTTTAACAAGAATAGACAATTTGGAGATGGGCCTGTAATCATTTAAAATGGAAGGATCCCCACCTTCAAACAAAGGGAAAACAAAACCAGATTTCCATATGGCTGGAACTTCATTTGTACCCAAAGAAAGATTAAAAAGATAAGTAACAGGTGGAGCAATAAAATCAGCAGCTAGCCTTAAAAAGAAAGGCTCCAAATTATCTGGACCTGCTGATTTTCTAGTATCTAAAGGTTTGAGGGATTTGTGCACATCTGATACTGTCACTGGGTTAAAACTAAAGGAGTGGCTGGCCACAGGATTATCAGAGAATGCAGCAGGCGAGTGCTGATGAGAAATATTTAGAGTTTCAAACTGTGTACCAGACATTATAAAATGCTCATTAAAGCAACCAAGCATGTCAACCTTGTCATAAATGTGATGCGAGTCTTTCATAATGCATGGGGGACGCTCTGTGCCAGTTTTATCACCAGATAAGGATTTTATTGTCTTCCAAATTTCAAAGGGGTTATTGAGATCGTTTGAAGTCTTCATAAGAAAATGATCAGCTTTGGCTTTTCTAATGGCAACTGTGCATGTGTTGTGCAGCTGCTTGGAAAGCAGCCAATCAGTATGGAGGTTAGTTCTTCTGGATTTTTCTAAATATTAACAAAAAGAAATGACACAACCAAGCCTTTGAATGGAAACCGTATTTAAAGTCAGTCATAAAATAAAACTGAATCATGCAAAATCCATAATTAAAAATCAGAGAAACAATTTAAAAGATGTCCCAACATAAAAGGCACCTGAGAACAGCGAAGAGAGATCAGTGGATAACAGAAATAACAGCGATGATACATATTTCCACACCTGATACAACAATAAATAGAGCACATACAAGTTATTACGTCTTACATATCAATTAACAGTCCAGATATAACAGTGAAACTACCCCCCATTCTTTAATTAAAATGAATTACAATTACAAGCAAACACCCATAAATTCTTCATTACCAAGTCAAACATTCTGAGGAATACACATCATTTCTTTCTTACCCAGAGTATCATGAAAAGGTCTGCAATTATCTATAGTCAGGAGAAGCTTAGCTAAGCATAAAGTCTGGAAACAGCAAAATCCAGCTAGCCACACCTCTAAAACTTACCAACTTAAGAAAACACATCATGATTGGTTTGCTGAATGAAAAACAAAACAAACACACACACACACAAAAAAAAAACAAAAAAAAAAACCCACCAGCCTTTGGGTTTATAGTAAGTTACTGCTTTGCTACTCTAGCATGCAGTGATTAAGTGGTATTGATCCTCTCAGCACGACAGTGAATCAGAATATTAAATAAACTTGAATTTGATAAGGTAAGGAAAGGCTTTGCAGAGGGCTTTATTTCTTTTTCCGTGCCGACCTTGTTATTGTTTTAGATTAAAATGCTTCACTTGTCATATTAAACCACAAAATCTTTTAAAAAATATCCTGTATCTCTTATCCTAACAGTACCTTGTGCGTGTTTTCTGTCAAGGATTTAGAGGCACCATCATTTTGGAAAAGATCAACAAAACAGTGATTTTCCCCATAGAAATGTAGTCACACACAGATCTTATTCACTGCATTAGAAATGTTGATGGTGCTTAGTGTTAGTCCTGGGGCCTGACCT
>VUQI01030118.1:0-28892 GCA_015106735.1 Paratilapia polleni | reverse complement strand
CTGCCTCCCATTCTACTTTTAAATACCCTAGGAACCACAAGTAAGCCTGCAGTCTGAGAGCGAAGTGCTCTATTGGGATAATATGGTACTATGAGGTCTTTAAGATATGATGGGGCCTGATTTTTTAAGACTTTGTATATGAGGAGAAGGATTTTAAATTCAATTCTGGATTTAACTGGTAGCCAATGAAGAGAAGCTAATATGGGAGAAATATGGTCTCTCTTTCTAGTCCCTGTCAGTACTCTCACTGCAGCATTCTGGATTAATTGAAGGTTTTTCAGGGAGCTTTTAGAACAACCTGATAATAGTCCAGCCTAGAAGTAATAAATGCATGAACTAGTTTTTCAGCATCACTCTGAGACAGGATGCCTCTAATTTTAGAGATATTACGCAAATGCAAGAAAGCAGTCCTACATATATGTTTAATGGTATTTCACACCATTGTGCCTTCTGGTGCAGTGATTGGAGAATAATCATTCTCCCACCATTCTCTATGTCACAAGAATAGCTTGCATAAGTAGGTACAAAAACAAAAACATTTCTAAATGTCTCGGGGTTGAGAATGTGTCTAGACTTGCTGCAGATGACTGCACTAGGTTTTTACATGTAGTGATATAGAAATAAAACAGTGGCAGTCATGCCAAGTGAACAAGAGTGTTCAGATTTTTCAAAGCTCAAGAATCTTCAAAGCAGTGTGAGCTACAGGAATATGAATTCGATTTAGCTCTGTTGATTTCATCATTTAGTTTTGAATATTAATGAAGAGTCAGTGACTCACAAACCTGACATGAAATGTGTTACTGTATATGAAGTTGTTTCAAAGACAACTCCCCACTCTCATTTCTCTCTTGATAAAGCCAGAAATCATGTACATATGTTTTTACTCATTCTGATCAAGTGTTGGCAATAAATAATTTTCAGCTGACATTTGTAAACCTCTCCTGCTTTTGATCCAACACAGTCCAAAATACTGTGTAGTATTGCATTTACCCAAAGCTTTAGCCATGTTTTAATCATATTTAAAGTTGTGGACTTAAACAAGAGCAAGTATTCATAACATACAATAATACCTGCAGGGAAAACATTTATAATAAAACTTTCTGGATTTTACTGATTTCATTTGCAAATGGGCACAAATCAACCTGCATTAAATTTCTCTTCTCTTAGTGTATATTTGTTCGTTCTGTGGTGAGACCTTGTATAACTCTAACTCATTATCTCTGTGGTATTATCAGACCTTCACCGCAGCCGCATCCTCAATACGTGAGGGTGCATAGAAATGACACACACAGTTGTGTCCTTGCTGATATTCTTTGTGCTTCCAGTACGTTCCTGCTTAGTGGGAACACTGTGGCCATATGATAGAGCATCAGGTCACATTATGAACTTGAAAATCTACCTTGTGTTTACAGTTTAGGGAATTTCATCAGCACAGCAGAGAAGATCAGACTCCCAGATGACTGCACCATTGGCTACATCATCGAGGCCCTGCTGGAGGTCACTTTGACACACACACCCCTCTTCCATTCTCACCTGGAGAACCTACAGAAGTTGCCCACTGACACTGTGCTGGAGCAGGTGAGTGAGGGGTGGTCAGGGAAGGCATTTTAGAGACCTCCAAAACAAGACTTCAGTAAAATAAGTAGATATTCACCAATTTTAATATTCTTGTTCAAGATAAGTGTTTAAAATAATTTGTCCAGTAGCTGATGATGTTGCATATGTTTTTTGGTTTATTATGTTATTCATCCCTCCCTTTGTGCCATGGAAACATAAAAGTCATCCACATTTCATCATATTCTCTTTGAACATTAAGCCACCTCAAAATTGTAATGTAATAGATACAGGATAGAGTGAAGACCCCCAAAGTGCCTTAGTTTATTAGGGACTCCTAACAATGTTTTTCATATTCTGTGCAAAATCATGCTAAGCTGAACTTATGCAATGCCGTAATGGAAATGCTGATTCATCCCAAATATGAGTAATGACAAATATCTGTAATGACTGTATTCATATACTTGTCAATGGGTTTTGCTGGGATTGTCCCACAACACCAGTCAGAGTTTGTTGGAAAGGTCTGACTGGGCAGAATCTAGCATCAGGACAGTTATCAGGACATAATAAAAATAACCTGGTTCTTAGCAGGTCTTAAAATTAGGTAAATACAACCTCAGATGAACAACAGCACACGACATATTACACCGTGTCATTATTTATTTAACAAAAACAATTTCTAGATCATTTTTATTGTTTTTAATCTTGATATGTTAAACGTTAGAACTGAAAGAGGGTCTGCTTTCTTTTTACCTTGACTGTATATGATATGTGACTGTATCATCTACAGTCAGTGTTCTACATTAAAAGTGTACAATGTAGTCCAAGCAAAACAGAGGTGTGAAAGGTGTGGATCTGTCAAACGATCCACCTCCTGTTATTTAACTCATACATTAGTTTAGTAAACAATATTTTACTCAGCTAATTGAATCATTTGTCAGTCACCTTGAGATAATATTATAACAACAAACAAACAAAGCTAGATATAGTGACTCTATTATTATCCATTTCATATATGAGAGACCTTAGAGAATATATAGATATGGAGGATTTTTTCAGTGAAAGCAGTTGTGATGTTGGTCTCTAATGGTTTCCAGTAAAAAACAATCATCACATTTATTAAATGTTGATTTATTGTGTACTGTATGATTTTTTTACTTTAGGTGACTCTGAGCTACGGAGGTTTTGAGAACAGAAGAAATGTAGTCAGCATTGTTGGAGGATTTTCACTGGCTGAAGACCCCACAAGGTAAACACTAACATTTTAATAATTACCCTTCTGCTCCTCAGCCCACCCACTCTGAACTTAGCTCATTTTAATGATAATAAAAATGTTATTTGTTCTATATCATATCATTTCATATCATATTTTGGATGATTTAAGTAATGTACAAGGTGTGATCAAAACATTCGAGGAGCGGGCTTGTAAAAATCAAAGCCTTACCTGATCTTTTTGGTTCATCCCTTGTAAATCCAGAGGTGACCATGAGGCTGTAGCTCCTAAATTTTGGAACAGCCTTCATCAGCATCAGTGTCTAACCCAATTACAGTTGCTAACAAAATCCTCACACAGTTTGATAGTTTTTATACTTATTGCTGAATTGAACTGTGCTCAACAGTTTTTGAAGCAATATGATTAACATGAACTTCTCAAAATGGTTCTCTCCCTGATTCTTTCTATTCCCATTCCACAGGTTTAAGACCGTCCACTGCCTTCTGTATCCTGATACTGAGTCTTGTCCAAAGCTCAAACCACGGCACAAATAACTCCACTGTGTTTAGCAGGTGTCAGTGCTGCAGATACCTGCAAAACACTCATCCTCCAGAGTCACTCTGCCATTCTTCATTTGTACACCTCTCAGAGAAAGAACTCATTGATGAGTGGTATTAATCAGACACATTAAGTTAACCTCAAAAGGTGGAGCCAAAGAATGACTTTTCTTTTTTTTTTTTGGCAAGGAGACCGTGCAGGTGTGCATGGCCATTATTGGTTAGAGCCAATTTCTTTCTCACTTCTAATAAGCTTTTACGAGTTGACCAAACTCCTGTCTTGGCAATCTCTAATGAGAAGACTATAACGAGAGAAATAAAGTTATGTTTTATCATTTAGGCCTGAATCATGATCAGCAGAACGGGGAAAAAAGTGGACATAGCAGATGGGATTTGAGAAGGGGATCTTTCTGTTTTTGCCATCATCAGCAGCATGAGAGTGCTAGCATATCCAGAACACTTTGTCAGAAAGTAACACTGCACCCTCATTCCCAAACAAATCCAAAAGCTGCTCTTTTCCTTTTCTCATAGCTGTCTCATCTCCCTCTGGAAGTTTGGGCACTATACATACAGCACGATGGCAACTTAGAGGCATGTAGCTGAACCTGGAACTATTGTCCTGGTTTCTGTTTGCTAGTGCCCTCTGCCTGCTTTGGAGACAGGTTCAGGGAGTTACAAATCAGCACCTTAAAGGAGGTGCATTAACCTTGATCTCAATTTGAAATGTGTTTTTAGCAAAGTTTAGTATTGACCATGTTTTAAACAAAATAAAACTAATATGGAACCAATAACCTTTCATGCAAACTGCGCAATGCAGTCAGAATTTATCAGAGCACATGTAGCTAATATGTCATGATGTGGTGTTTGGGCTAACATGGCTTTACCTCTCATTTTAAAAAAAAAAAAAAGCTACCTCAAAAAAATCATTGTATCATCATTGTAAAAATGTGTTCAGAGTTATCTTCTACCTAAGCTAAGTTAGCTGGTTAGCTTGATGGGTTTTCCAAGTCTATGTTAATACAACTCTAACATGATGTGTATGTTGAAAAATGTATGTAATTGTTACTCCAGTTTGTAGTGCACAAAATTTATACTACAGCTCACTGGCTGGACCTGGAAAGCCAACTTGCTAGCTTACCTAGCAGAGATCCCTTTAATCTGTGATTCCAGCTTATACAATTTATTGAACTGTAGTCCAAGAACTATATTAAAGCAAGTAGATGATTCCTTCAGACAGTTGGCTGTCTGTGTTTCAGCTGCGGTCTAATGAAGCATGATGATTACGCAAATTATTCTGGTGAGGTTAAAAAAAAAAGCTGCCTGTTTTTACATTAAATTTTTGCAAGTGATTAGATAACAAACTGCTTAAGTCCAGTTGAACAGATGATGGTAATGCAGAGGACTATATAATGATGATGGAGCTGTATAAAACGAGGGACTGATGAAAGTGTGACAGGAACAGAGGGGATTGACACTGTACTGCTGTTTTGCAGTTTACTGCTTTTTAAATGGGATCATTGAGTCGGTGTGGGAAAAGAGATGAGCAGCAGCAGCAGAAGATGTAGATTAAGCAAAAAGATTTTATGAGCAAAAGCAGTGATTGACCATGGTAAGACTGAGGTGGTGCGGCTGAAATAAATTACTGCCCGGTCTGACAGATCAAATGTTCAGTGCTGCAAGCCCACTGTTCACATCTCATGAACATTTAGAAATCTGTACGGTATGTGAAGGGCCTCACAGTATTTTCATTTTCCTCTGTGTTTATGATGGATGATAAAATGTTCATACTTTTAAAGAGTCTGAGTAATATTGAGATTATATTAGATAGTCACAAACGTGAACTTGAAGGAAGGTGAATCTTTGATATGAGCAGAAACAAGATTATATTGTGACTGAAAGGACACCAGTGTACAGTTTGTGTACTGCAAACACTGTTTCAGCCTGTTGTAAGTGCCATGGCCTGCCATTCGTTCATATACTCAGCCCAGTACCTTTGCTCCTGTTTCTAACAGGCCTGTGTTTCTGTTGTGCACTGCTTTGATCTTGGCACTTCTGTAATGTTACTTGGGATTTAATAAGGGGAGTGTGTTAGTGGAAATATGAGTGAACTCCTCTTTCAGTTTTTACTTTTGTGTAATCTTGCTTTGCATAGGTTGTAGTTTTAGCTCTACAAACACTTCTTTCAGGCAGTCGCAGTTCAGTGGGTGGAGCCAAAGTTAACCTCAACATCACCACCATGAAATCTGTTTCATGGAATGAATAACGTTAGTGAGCCTCAATCTTCAGTTTGGAGCTACAGTCAGGTCAAAAAGTTCCCACTGACCAACATTTTATGTTCAGTTTAATAAAAACAAATAAAACAGTATGTAAGCCTAGAGAATGAAAAAGCACTCTATGAATGCGTGTGGTCTTTAAGTGCTTTGAGTGGTCAGCAAGTCTTGAAAAGCATTATATAAATAAAGTCCATTTAAACCAGGAAGGAAACATTCAGCCTTATTCTACCCCTTCTATTTAAAGCTGCAGCCCCCATGGTGTGAAACAGTCTGAGAGCAAGTGAACAAAAAGAAAACAGAATTAAAACTGGTAAGCAGGCTGTTTTGCAAAGCCCCAAATCCTGCTTCCCCAAATCCTCCCCCCAAATCTAGCACAGGCCTCGGACCATGAGTTTACATCAACATCAAGAGATGCGTAATGTTAAATCCAAGGACCACAGCAGCCCCTTTGAGCCTACCAGCACAGTTTATTGACCTTTAGTCACACAACTCTTAATGCATTTTCAACATGCCCACAAATGAAAATAATGCAAGGAATGTGTTGCTGGCTACAGTCAGGCTGTAGTTTCCTACGTGTGCCAAATAGGAAATATTTTCTTCAAGTTCGCTGTTCTTTCTTTCAAAGAGAGAAGGATAAACCGCTTCTTTGTCTCCACCCACTCTGCTTACACAAACCAGGATCAGTATTTCTGCCTGTGAAACATGCTGATGTACAGCACCAGCCTACCTTTTTGCACAAAAGACTAGAATCCAAAACCCAGAACATGAGTCCTACTGCAGGTCAGTGGGTGAGACTGTTTTTGTAAAGCCTGCCACTGATCTATTGTGTTTCATTGTGAATAAAACCTTTCTGCATTCTTAAATGTGTCACAATTGTTGTCACATTGTTGACTTACTGAACAGAAAACCACACAACCAAGACGATGCATTGACAAATTCATAGCCACTGCAAACTCAATGACATCATGCATATTGGAATGAAATGTCTGTTAGATTTATAGATGCTTGTGTCATACATCCTCCTTAGAAGGGTGTTGCTGTAATCACTTAAACCCACAAAGTGATGAGCCCACTGGGTTTAACACTGGGATATACAGATGATTTAATGAAGCTGATGCAAGATACCTTTGAGTTAGTGCTTTATCAGAACTGAGTGGCTGTGGATGGAGAGCAGGCAAAAAACAAGGGTGTGTGCCTGTGTACTCATTCCTATAAATTAAAAGCTGAGCTAAGAGTTACTTTTAAAAAAGCTTAACAGGAAACCATTTACCTCAACACCTAATAGTTTGGAGTCAAAAGTGTGTATATATATATTTTTTTTAAATTTTAGCAGACATTGTATCACTTGTTGATGTGCGAGTTGTGATTAAAAGTTGCCATTCAGTTTTGATGTGTGCATTTCCAAAACAGCAAGCCTGCATTGCAGGTAAAAGTAAATCCAAAACTCCTGCTACATGCTATTAGAGTTGTTTCGTTAGATTTTGTTTTTATTTTGTTTATAATCTTTGTTTTCGGTTCTATTTGGATTCAGTTCATTTTTTATTCTTTGAAAATGTTTATTGTATTTTTTTAATTTCAGTTTTTTAGAGTTTGATTTTTTGCACCAAGTTTTTTTTGTACTTCAGTTAACTAAAATGCTTCTCACTCCTTTTAGTTTTTCATTGAGTTTTAGTTCATAAAACTGAAATGGATGGATAACATATAATAGCCCTATACATTACACATGTGGCCAGCATTACTGGTAACTTTCACCATTAAAAAAAAAAAAAAAAAAAATCATGTTCAATGAAATAAGTTATGAGTTTTTAACTAACTTGCTACTGGCACCAATGATTCTCCATTCTATATAAGCCTATGTTTCATTTGATTTTTAATGTAATATTATTTTATATAATGGAAAATGATAATGCCATGAGCAAAAACATTGGTACCTACACATATTTTGTATTATATCTTTTTGAGTCTATAGCCCTTCAAGTCCCATAAGGTGATTGCTCTGATTTTTGTGTGCACAAGTTGTTCTTGCTACTCTTGCATTTATACCATTTGCTGTCCATACTGAGGGACTATATAAAAGTGGACTATATAGGGCAGGGGTGTCATAAGCAGTTAGTACTGCACCGTAAGGCTTAAACCCTTATGCTTGCAGTTATAGTTGCCAGATAGTCCAAAAAGGGAGCCAAGTACATACGTTTCTCCTGCTGGTACATAGCCTCTACACAGCCAAGACTAGCATGACTTCCCAGAGGGGCACACTGGTGAACTGGGCATTTTGTGGCCACAGACAGTACATCTAGGGATCTCGGAGCAGGTTGGAGCCCCAGAAGTGTTGCAAACAGGGCCCACTGGTATACGGATAATTCCCAGTGCATACCGGCTATGGGTAAACAGCCGGACTGGAGGAACCCAATAGTCTTGGATGACATCTTCCTCAGAGAAGGACACTTCAATTTATAACGAAGGCTAGATGGGACTCTGTAGCTGTGTTAGGCAGCCCACCTAGATGAAGGAAAACACTGAAATCAAACTGAAAGCACTCCCATGTAAGGAACCATTTATTAACAAAACTGGTGAACAGTCTCAGTTTTTCCGCATTAGATCAGTCCACTGGCATTGCATTATACATATTACATTGTACATCCACACAAGTGTATATTTTAGAGAGCAGATATTTAGACCATTAAAGAACTGGAGGCTTGGTTTGTTTTTAAATGCTGCAGTATGACTCAGCAATGAATGCCTCTATCAGGGGTGGGTCTCTTCAGCAGTGGGCCTTTTTTACTCTCAAAATATGAATTTTAAGTGTGAATTTTGCAACCAATGATTATCCTGTGGTCAACATTAACGTGGACACAATGTTGTGATGAGGTAATTGTGCCCTCAGGCAAGTTGATAACCATGGAAAAAGGTGGAGGTTTGATATTAGAACATTTTTTACTCTGAAAACCAAGTAAGTTTTGGGCCACTGGTGTTTTTTGAGTTTAGCAAACTAGCAACAACACTTCTAACTCATTTTATGACACTTCATTTATGACACTTTTCAGTCAGTCTCAATGACAAAAGTGAAATGTGAGTCTTAAATTAATTCCACAACAGAGACGCATGTGTCTGTGATCTGTTTTCAATGTGAGCACAAACCTCAAGTGTGCAGGTAACGCATGCACATGCATCAGGTTACGTCCCCAAATAAAAGACACAAAAGTGGCCTTATATCAGACAGAAACAACAACGTGTTACACTCTGATTAAATACCAGCAAACACTAATGAGAATGGAAGAGTAAATCGTGTGTGCGTGTGTGCTGACTTAGCACTGACAGTTTGAAATGAAAGAAGTTGTAACTGATGAGAAAACTTTTGAATTCATCTGTATAATTTATGATTATTTGAATATGATACAGATGCCTGAGGGCTTCACTGCATTTTATTCCAATATATGTTAAATATACATCACCTGGTGCCTGATTTTATTTCTTCATTAATTTATTTATTTTTCCATCTGTGTGTATGTGTGTGTTTCCTCTACATAAATGACATTTCCACCTTAAATGTAAGCAGAAAAAATCCAAATGAGCACATAAAAATCCATCACAATACAGAAAATGAAGTGTTTTCTCACCCCTCACTTAATGTGTCACCACCAGTCCATGTGTAATATTACTTACAGGTTACAGTGTACCTGCATTTAGAGTATTTTGGAACTAAATAACAGTATGTTACTTTGTTATGATTAGATCAGTTTACATGATTACAATAACTTAAAGCTGAAATACTTTTAAGTTTCCTTATATTTCCACTTGTACAGTATTGGTGACAGCAAGGAACAGCAGTGCATTTTTAAGGAAAAAAAAATTAAGCTTCTTGCATTTTTCACACTTTGCAAAGCCACCGATTGAGCCGGATTAGATCCATTGATGGCTGCTCTGGCCAGCTGGCCATGACAGTTCTCGTGTAGGTCATGGCCTGCCCAGCAAATGAACACATCTGATGATAATCCCAGTCTAAGTGCAGGACCAGCAACAGTTTCACTGCACGGCATGCCACGGTGTAACTGTTCTATCAGTGATTTTTTTTTTTCTACACAAGATAATACTTTGCCATACAGGTTATTATAGGTGATATAAAATATCACCTTGTGGGATTTCAGGGGCTTCATAGAAATCACGTGTTTTTATAGCCCCCCCCCCCAGCCTTATATGGCAGAGCAGTGCACGCGGTTTCTGCCTGTTTAGCAGTAACTATGCAGGAATGACCTGGAAGAGAAATATGTTTTTAGAGCCGTTTTAATCTGTGAGCCCAGCGGAACACACACACACACACACACACACAGGCGCTTCCCGCTGCTCTGTCTGCTGCGCTGCTGGTGAGTACCTCCCTTCTGTCATACAGCCTCAAAACACAAGTAAGACCAGATAGAAAATGTGTGGAAGATTTAAGAGAGAGTGGTGTGGACGTTTTAGCGGAGTTTAGCTCGATCAGCTCAGACAGTCAGCTTGAAGCAGTCACATGACTCCCCGCTTCCCTTCCGTCTCTAACTACATCTGTGCTGTGCTGCTTCAACCTGCAGCGGCTCCTCCGACCCACCATGGAGATTTCATTTGCAGGTAAACGAGCTCTGGTCACCGGAGCAGGAAAAGGTAAAGAAGACACCAAACACACACACACACACACACACAAAAGACGTTTTAAGCGTGTGCAGCGACACCAGCAGGCTGCTTTAAAAACGACATCGACAATCCAAATAACCCCAGCACCACACAGTCCCTAAGAAATGGTTTAACCAACCCCAAATAAAAATAGCTAAACAGAATGATATATTTCACATATTTTAAATAGATTTTCTGTTCAGCTGATCTTACATGATTCCAGTTTAAATGTATTGTCCCCTAAAGGGTCAATGAGAAACAAGGATGTACACAGACATGAACATTAAACATGTAGAATATGTGTACAGCATACTAATCACTTTAATAATGACAGCAAGTTTCACTTAGTTTGTTCAGATAAGAAACAGGAGAGACAGGATACGGGAAACATTAAATGCAAAACTGCAATTCACAAGTGTGTGAAGACGTGAGTTAGTGTGGAGGAGGAAGCGTCCTGGGGGAGGATTCCTGCAGCAGGAGTTGACTCTCTTACACAGCTACATGCAATGTGAATGCTACTGTTTATCAGAAGCTCCTCCAGCAAGACACTGGTCCTTCCCTTCTCTCACCTCCTAAAGCAAGACAGGTAAAACTCTTCATTGAAACTGAGAACACTGAAATAATGAAATGGCCAGCACAGAGTCCTGATTTGAGCCCATTAAGAACCTCTGGTGGAGCATTAAGGATGAAGTTGTGGCTGAGAGACCCACTACAGTTACCAAACTGTGGAAAGAGACAGGAGAAGAGTGAAACAAGATCAAACCAGAGCAATGAAAGAAATTGGTAACATCCTGTCACAAGTGTGCTAAAGTCATTCCAAGAAAAGAGCATCTACACATCCTGCTGGGTTTTGAAAGGTGTGACCATCAACTTAAACATCTATTCTGCTGCAGTGATTATTGTTCTAGAGTTTCTATTCCAGCTTTTTACTGGACTTTTACTGTTTTGTTCAAATGGTAAATGGACTGGTACTTATATAGCGCTTTTCTACTCAGTTTTGTGTACTCAAAGCACTTTATACTACAGGCCACATTCACCCAGTCACACATACAGCACTTTTATCTATACTTAACACACACACACACCTCCGATGAATGCATCGGGAGCAACGTGGGGTTCAGTATCTTGCCCAAGGATACTTTGGCATGCAGACTAGGGGAGCCAGGGATCGAACCACTGACCTTCTGATTAGTAGACGACTCGCTCTACCTCCTGAGCCACAGCTGCCCTCACTGGTCCTTTGTTATTTTTAATAAAAACTTCAGATTTAATTTTTTATAAACTAAGTATTTATGAATCATTCTCTGTTTTTGATCTGTACTGTACAGTCTGAAATGTTCTAAATTTTGATTTAATTTAGAAAATGTTTATGAACAGAGCATCAGTGCCAGCGTTCAGTAATTGGTAGTTTATTGGGCTAGTTGCTCCTGTGTGGTTCAGAAAAAAGAAGTGACACAGCTGTAATTATGATCTCATTCAAACTCAGGTGAGCAAAAAACAAACAACTACATCTCCTGCTGCAGACCCTGTAAGTGCTGTATTAACACATAATACACACACATAAAGTTATAATTACTGAAAAACATAAAACACAACACTTTAAAGTGTCCTATCTGCTCAGTCATTTATAGTAACAAAATGGGAGTGATGTAAAAGTTGCTGATTAAGCTGCCTGTGAACTCAGCAGAAGACTGGTTGAGGAATTTGATGAATTTGCATGTACCCTGAACCAGTGTCATTAGTGAGAAAGTGGAATAAAAAAAGCTTTGTTGGCGAGGCGAAGTGAGACATGCGTGGAATGTGTGTGTGTGTGAGAGTGTGTGTCAGCTCTGGTGTCACAGCAGCAGCTCCACGCTGTAATCAGTCTTTGTGTTTATGGATGTTTTGTGTCTCAGGGATCGGCAGGGCTACGGCTCTGGCTCTGGCACGCTGCGGGGCAAAGGTCACAGCGGTCACGCGCACACAGGCCGACCTGAACAGTCTGGTGCAGGAGGTACACCCCCCACACAATCACCCATCTGAGGGGCCCCCATCCATGACCTCTGATGACCCTCACACACCCTTTTCTGTTTCATCTCTACACTCATTGCCATCTGAAGTGTCTACTTTCCCCTTCACCCAAATGGTTCACTGTTTTCTTCTCATCATCATCACTCTGCTCTCCTCAGGATTGTTTGGTTGTTCTCTGGACTAGTTTTCATTCATATGCTATAGAAGCGTGAATTGGCCTAACTGACTTCCATATTTACATTCATGTTATCCGACACATCACATTTTATATTATTAAAATGACAGATTGTTGAGTTTACACAGATATAAATTCAAATCAGCATATTTTCAGAAAACAATCTTCTTTGTAGTGTCTTTGGGGTTTGAATGATTTGCATTGTGTTTTTATTCACAGTTCACACACTGTCCCAGCTTCTTTGAAACTGGACTGTAGAGGTTAAAGCTCCAGCATTACCTGTAATATATAGAACAACTTTATTGTTAGAACAACCTTGTCGCACAGCAAAACATCACATCAGCTTGTGGCTTTATCAGGGTCATCATGAAGCATACTCCAGGCAACCTCTAAAAAAGGATCGGTATATAGAGCAACCAGTCACATACAGGCCAACAGACCAACAGGGCGCCTACAACGAGGAGCTGGGCGTATGGCTTTAAGTCAGTCATTGTCCCTGGAGAAGGGGAGTGTCCAAAAGAAAAGGATACATCATGAAAACTAAATATATGAATTATTTTATAACCATAGGCTTAAAAAATATTTAGGAACCACTATAAAACCTCATTACTGGAGAAGTCCTTGTTCATACCTAAAAAAGAAAAAAAACCTTTAATAAATAGAAAATCCTAAATTCCCTCTTTTTCCTGACATCAGCACTCCTTTAACTGGGCTTAACCACCTCTATGCCTGTAAAAAGTAAGGATGAAATGGGATGTTTCACTGAAACACCCGGCAACACAACGGCCTGTATCATTTCTCCTAATGGAGCTCTCGTATTTGATGATGCACACCTACACTATAAACCTAAAAAGGTTCACATGCTTATTACCTGAATTCTTTTTAACTTGAAGGTTCAGTGTTTTCACAGGGTTTTAATAACTTGTACAAGCACCTTTTGATTGCAGTTGTATCAGAACGTTTTGAAGACAACTCCTTTCAGATGTGACTTAATAATTAAATGATCTCTTTCATAGGATTAACTTAATTTATATTAAAAAATAACGAGTTATCGGACACTCTGTGTTAACTGAACTCTGTGAGTCCTTTTTTTAAACAAACACAGAACATGCATTACATTTGTCATGCAAAACTTCAATGTAGAGAGCTTCAGGTTCATTGGAGGACTTTATTTTTCATCACTGGTGTCAGTCTGCACTCACCGAGCTGCTAACACGACAGGAGTCATCAACAAGTCACTTCACTCATGGTGTTAGATTTGCTAACATGAAGGTAAATGAAACAAAACCTGAGCAACCTTAACACAACTTTAACAAAAATACTACATATCATTCCAGACATTCTGACAATAATAATTAAAATATTAATATGAATTAATATTGGAAAAGTGCAGACCAGCCAACATCAGAGCTAATGGTCTTCTCTTGTATTTCCAATTCTCGATTTTCTGGATCGTATATCACAGTCTGTTATTGTGTGTATAATTCTCTCCTCAGCCTGATGGGTTCCCATTAAACCTCACCACACCTACTAACATGATGACATCAAACACACCCACTTTGAAACAATACAAATGAGTACAGTGAAATGATTCTTTTCAGTGGTGCTTACTTAATCCACAAAATAGTTCAAGTCAATCAAGAAACATCAGTTTGACTCAAAAAGAAATATTTCCACACCTGTTTTATGTCTTTTTTGACTTCACAGGCACGACAATGAAATTTTCACATTTTTCTGTAGATAACATTCACAAATGATTTCTCTTCAAAGTTACTTGGAGTGCTACAGTAACAGTGTAGAAATGTAGTGATAGTCACAGCATACTGTTTGTGAGAAGAACCAAGATGGGCATGACTGATTCGGTTCTGCTTAACTACGGAAGCCTTCAGCCCAAACTCATCATACATACTTGATTTCCCTTCTCCTCCTTCTATTACTTTCACCAGCATGTCTGCTTTTGACCTCCTCTCACAGTGTGCCTCCATCACCCCGGTGCATGTGGACCTCTCAGACTGGGGGGCCACGGAGGTGGCCCTGCAGGATGTCGGCCCCATTGATCTGCTGGTGAATAACGCTGCCTGTGCCAACCTGCAGCCTTTTCTGGAGGTCACACCTGACAAGTTTGACCAGTAAGGCAAATATTATCAACTTTTATAAACCGCACTGAGGAAGTAACACCAGTAAAAAGTCAAAGGACTTCACGAGGACTTCTGAGTCAGAAGTCATCTGACTTCATCATGTGCTAACCTGTTATGTTTACGTTCTACAGGGCATTCAGTGTGAATGTGAAAGCTGTGCTGCATGTTTCTCAGGTAAAACAATCGAGGCTGGATGACTAAAACCACAGGATTACTCAACATCATTTTATTAGTTGCTGATTTGTTGGAAATATGTAGCTTTGAGGTTTATTATCAGTTGTGACTGACCTACAGTGGAACCCATCTCAGTTGTTTATATACAGAAATATTCTAAGACAGCCACCCAAAACTATTCAATTTAATTTGCTATTCATTTGTTCAGTATATAAAATGTCAAGAAATAGTGAAATATGCTCATCATTAGTCCTCGAGGCACATGTTCATATATTCACTTTGCTCTGGTTTGTCTGTCCAGCAGTCAAAAAGTTGGATTTTGCAAGCACAGACAACCAGGATACTACCAAGTAGCACATTTAATAAGCTTGTACCAGTCATATTTTGATATTACTGTTAATCCATTAGTTATGAAAGTTGTTGTCTTATCAGGTTAGCTCTGATTTGTTTCTTGGTGACTGAGGGAATAATGAAAACTAGCAGTCTCAAGTATCTGCTTTAGGAGGATTTTGGATGTTTGGTCTACATCCTACAAGGTTTTGGAGCAAATTACTTGATAAGCACTCAAACTTCAAATGCTCTGGTGGTTTACTGGGAATAAAAAAAAAAAAAAAACACTTCTCTGTGCTTAACACAACTTGAGTACTCCTCTTCAGAGAATAGGTAAAGAATATCAGAATTGACTTGGATATCAGAAAAACATCAGTTCTGGTGGTTCCTGACCTCAGTGCTACGTTCAGTATGCTTCATCTCCACATGACCCACAGCTCTGTATCTCTGCTTCAGCTGATGATCTGAGCCTTGTCAACAATTTTTATTTCAAAAATCAACAGATGACACTTTGTTCAATTCATTTTTAGTACTGAAATATTTTTAGTAAACTTAGGTTTTGGGAAGCTTGTTTAACAAAGTTTTAATGCAGTTGAATAGTGCTTTAAAGGGTGTTCAGCTGACATGCCTGATTCACTAACTGCTTCTGTGGACTCAAACAAAGCTCTCTCTGTTGGTAGTTAGTGGCTCGTGGAATGAAGGCTAGAGGATCAGGAGGCTCCATTGTGAATGTGTCCAGCCAGGCGTCACAGTGCGCCCTCAGAGACCACGCTGTCTACTGTGAGTAGCAGAGGAATGGGCAGCACAGCCTAATAGCCTGTTCTCTATGACTACTTGTCAAGCAAACTGAGAGATTTCAGATTTAAATTAAGTAGCCAAGTGAGTGTAACAAACTGAGCTTCTGGTCTTTGTGTCTTTGTCATTGCTCAGGTGCTACGAAAGGGGCTCTGGACATGCTGACTAAAGTGATGGCTTTAGAGCTGGGACCACACCAGGTACATCACTTTCAGTCCCTGTTTCAGTCCAGACTTCCAAGAGCTTAAGTGCAACTTCCATCTGATTATTACTAATGTCATGTGGTTGGATGTGGTCAGCTCAAAATACAAGATAATGTAATAACTTTTCCAGGAAATTAATTATTGTTAATAATTATTACTGGAACGTATGAAAAGCACCAGTATGCAGCCATATCTGCCAATGACAATGAAGTAATAAGTTATTCATATGGTGGGCCTGGCTCATATCAGAACTGTCATGTTATGTGTTGAAAAGAACTGGAATATATTGATGAGAAGTGATATCTTTGAAGCACCACTTTGCCAAAACATATTCCCTCATTTAGTGTTTTCACAGTGGCGGAGAAGAGCACTGTCTGACTCATTGGTCCAAATTCCCTATAAGTGTTAGCTGGATTGAGATCTGGTGACTGTGGAGGCCATAGCATAAAATTAACATCATCATCATCTACTCATCAAACCAGTGAGGGCAAGAGGCCTTAGAGGCCTTAGAGGCCCTAAACCATGCCAGCAGAATGCCCACCTGCCCTTCTGTACCACTCAACACCAACATATCCCACAGTGCCTCTTGGTATGTGTAACAGTCTGAAAGGAGATGTGTAAGAGATCATCAGCATTTGGGGTGTAACATGTGGTGGTGTGAGCACCACCCTGGGCATTTAGAAAGTACTGTCACCAGAGAAAGGGTTTTATGGAGGCAGGAATGAAACTACCCATTTTACTCTGATCAAAAGACAGGTGAAGTTCCTGTGATCCAAAAAACATTTGCTGCTACCTTAACTGTTGAGGTGGAAGCAAACAATAAGACTGCAGGTCTTAGTGGCCTACACTGAAGTTAACGTCACTGAGTTATTAAAAAAAAAAAAAGATTATACTGTAATCCAACAGTTCTGTTTATTTTTTGACAGTTAACACTGAGCATACTTATGATTTCTGTTATATAGTGTTTTAAAGTATGTATGTATGTATCCATGGATTTCATACATTTGGGATCAGTGGAGTATTTTCTTATCAAAGTCCAACTGTTAGCACTAAGACTTTTTGGAAATAAATGTTCTTCAAGAGCAAAAACTAACTGAACTGTATTCTTTCAGTATGCTATTCTATTTAGTATTTAACACCTTATAGCTGGGATGTCTATACAAAGACTGGATCTTAAAAGTATTTTCAGTGGTTCAGTGTTGGAAGTGTTTCAGCTGAGGTGCCAGTGTTGTGTTGTGATCAGATCCGTGTGAACAGTGTGAACCCCACAGTGGTGATGACTGAGATGGGTCGCTTGGGCTGGAGTGACCCCGAAAAAGCCAAAACCATGACGTCCCGCATCCCCCTGGGCCACTTCGCAGGTCAGTCACAGCAGACTTCAGCATGTGGAACAGGAGACAGCTCATTTGTTTTCTCAGGTGACTGTGGTCATCTGTAGCAAATACACACACTATTCCATTTGTTACAATGATGTGTCATTTCAGATCATATAACTGTATTTGTATATAGCACCTGTCTTCATCCAATATCTGTATGCACACAAATCTGTCCTATATACACTAGGTGAGAGGGTACCCCGTGGACAGGTCATGATGTGGTTGCTACCTGCACATCTCAAAGGAACAGTTTGTCCCAGAGTGAGATGAGAGGCTTGATATCAGTTTACATGTTCCCAGACAGATTTACAGCCATTTAAAAAGTTAGGATCATAACAGCAGTGAAGCAAAAGTATAGATTTAACATGAGTCAAGAATCAGTTGTGCACTCTAGTTCACGATATGAAGAGGAACTTTCCTCTATATTTGTTAGCTCAGCTTAACTTAGTTTAGCATCAACACTGGAAGCAGTTGGGAAAGCTGAGTGTGAAGTGAGCCCTCTGTTTCTCTGTGTGTCTGTGTGCAGAGGTGGAGGATGTTGTGAACAGTATTTTGTTCCTGCTGAGCGATAAGAGCAGTATGACTAATGGAGTCACTCTGCCAGTGGACGGAGGCTTCCTGGCCTGCTGACCCACATGAGCCTCACCTCAGAACACCATCCATCGGCTCAGAGGAAAAAGAAGATGTGCTGTCTCATCACTTCGGTGCATTACACACACTTTATTCAGTAATTAAACTCGCCCAATGTACAATCCACTTGTAGATTTCCTGTTAATTGTGATCATTTAATTTGCTCTAATTTAACTGGAGTTTGTGTCTGCCTGTGAGCGGATGATTTTGTGTGTAGTCAACAGAAGAGTTATTTGTCTCATTCATGGAAATCCTTGTCATTCCCAAACACTTACAGAGTGCTGTTTAAAGAACAGATAGGAAACATGCTTCTGCTTCTTCTATAGTATGATGTTGCTTCGTCCCCACTACGTATATTTTGGATACAAATATTGTAATTTGTACTAAAGCTTTAGTCAGTTATTTTCCCTGACAGTGTGGACAAGACAAACTGCATTTAAATAAGTGTTACAGAAAGCATCACTGGAAAGACTGACTGTGACATACAGTATATTTGTAAAATGCTGGCTGTGTGTGAGGAGTAAATCATGACAGAAAGCAGACTACCTTACATATACATTTGTATTTAGTATACAAAAAATTGAAATATTTCACCACACAGACGTGAAGTAATAAAAAATAAGACAAACAGTTGGAACACGTATACAAGTCATCTTACATTACATACGTACATGGCCAATGCATTTCATCATACAACCTCTCCTAAGAATTACAGTGGGTCAAATAACCAGAGAACTTCCATGCAATAGTAGTAGTAGAATTTTTTGCTGCGTTTCTCAGCTACATTTCGACACCTTAGCTAGGCAGGACCACACGACATGATTCAACCACACAGCTATGCCAACCAAAGACAGCATAACGGAGTGCACTGCAGTGCTGCGTCTCGCCACACGGAGGAGACAGACACACAGCAGGCCTGCGACCATACAGAAATGCATTTCATAAAGGTGCAATCTGCACTGTTTGCCAATAATGACAAACTCACAAAGATTGGCCCCTTTATTGTACACTGTTAGCAACACTTCTAACTTCAACATGAGCAACTATAATCCCTTTAGTCTGAATTGTTTTAGTTTTAAGAGCTAAATATTCAGGTACATGTAGATAGATATTCATAACGCATTCCTTTTCTAAGGATTATTCTGTACATTACTAGATGTCACTGATATCCATTTTTTTTCTTCCTTTATGTCCACAGATTGTTGAAAATTCTTGTGTTTTACTACAATACAATATGAAATAGTACCAAAAACTGGACACTAAAAAACTTGGCTTAAAACAATACTGTCTTTTATGCACTACCCCAAACTGTCTCACTGATACCGACACATGCCCGTCCACACACACACCAGCTTTTAGATACACACCTGCCACACACACATTCACTTGCTTGCACGCTCACATGCATGCGCAAACACGTGCGCACATGCATGTGCACACGCACACACACACACGCGCGCGCATGCACACACACACACACACACACACACACACACACACAGAGGAACAGAGACAAGATCTAAACAATGGGATAAATTAAGACAGAATATTTTAAGACCCATGCAAGCTCCTCCACCCCCAGAGGCAGAACTCAGGCAGCAAGGTTGTACAGCCCCCATGTGTTTGGCATGCTCATCTGTCACATCTTCACAGTTAGGAAAAGTTACCCAAAGACACTGACTAAGATCAGGTGCCTAAAGTAAGAACACGTTGTACAAACAGATCCAAGTAAGTCTTCTACTTATCATTTGTTTTTGTTCATAAAGACCAGAAGATGTTTCTTAAAGCAAGTGAGAAGGTTTGCAAGTAGAGCTGAATCAGATGAATTCTTGACCTCAAAAACCACAATTTTCAGACAGTTAACTCAGGCAACTCAGCAAAGTCTCCTACTAATGAAACCCACAAGCTATGACTGAACTCTCCAGTTAAACCAGTCATTGAAAAGATCTTTGTCTATTATTCAAAATTCAAGAAGGATCATTCCCCTTGAAACACAACATGAGCCTATGATTGTGGATCTGTGCATTGCTCTAATGAGACAAACTGAAGAAAGTGTGTGAGTTCACAGTCAGTGGAGTTAAATGTTAATGTTTTTACTTCTGTCTGCAGCTTTAATATGATCCTTTGGCAGGAAAATAGTCATAGTTCTGTCCATCAGTCCTGTAGGTATTAACAATAGATTGATTTGCTGTTTAATAATGTGAATAAATTCACTGATCTGGCAATATGCAACAAACCTGACACTAGAAGGGCGTTCAGTGGCCTAACATGCAATTTTAAAGAATGCACCAAGAGTTAACGGTCTTCTCGTCTGGCCGTGTTCGACCGCTCCACCAAGTTTCAGAAATTTGACTTGGCATTTTCTGCGTAATCTTACTGGCTAACAGACAAAGAGCACTGAAAGCATTAAGGGAGAAAATTCTTAAATAGTCAAAACTACATTTTGGGGGAACCCTCTCCAATACAGGGACTTAAACTCTTAACATCCACCAGGTAACCAGCAACCCGGAAAGGGTGAGATTCACATTTACCCCTTTATATGGAATTTTCACCTACTTGGATACCTAAGTCCTAAATCTTATAACAGTATAACTGTAAGGCCAAAATACATGTAGGAGACCTGATTTGAAAGTTAACATCTCCTAGTTTCTAAAACGGTCTGTGTTTAGCATGTAGCTAAAACACAACCCTACCCCTACCCCTACGTGGTTTGCTAGTGACCTGGTGGACATTAAAATCTGCTTATCAAGCCAACTTTAAGAAGGCTGATAGCATCACAGTCAGAGCAACCCACGAGCAGGAGCCGGAGCCAAAAGCGAGCTGTGGGTATCTATTCAGGCCCCCTTGTCTGCCAACTTAGTTTGGATTTGAGTTGTCAAAATGCTAATCAGAATGGCCACACAGTGAACCTACCAACCTGTCAGATGGTCTAACTACTGGTGTTTCTGAGTGACCCTGCTGTGATGTGACCACAGAGCTCAGGATTAGCTTGGGGAGCACAAGGCTATCATTACTGTGAGAAATGATGGCTGAATATTGTACAATACCGTGTAAATGAAGGCCGTAGATTTTCTTTTAACATGCTGATCTTAGGTCAGAACCTGAGGGTAACTTCAGAGCTGAAGGCATATTCACAGTTCACGTTCTATCTAGTCAACACTGCATTAATTCAAGCAAGCATAGCTGAGAAAGAAGAGATGTTGCAGTAAGAAGACAAGATCTGGAAACCTGTCAGCCCTCATGGCAACATGATGCGATTCTATGAGTACAAAGCAGTTGGACAGTCATTGTCTTTCACAGAGAACCTATGACCCTATTCAGTAATGGTTAAAAAAATCTGATTAAATATTGGTCTTACCAATATGATTTTGAAAAAACATCAATATAAAGAAAGCAATCTCAGCAGTGCACACTCACTCTCGCTAGTTTTCTCTCTCATCCTCTCAGAGAAGTAGTGGTTGTTGTTCATGGTGATGTAGTGTAGTGTTAGCAGTGTTTCCTCCTTAGAACATGGTGCATCTCTTCCCCCTCTTCTTCACGGGTGGAGGGCAGAGCACGGCTCGGATGGCCTCGTCAAATACCGTCTTCAGGCCTCGCTGGGTCAGCGCAGAGCACTCCAAATACTTCACAGCCCCTGAGGACAAGGGAGAGGTCATGATGAGAAACATGGTTCTCAGCGACACTGTTTCTAGTGCTGAAATCTGAACACATCTACAGTACCCCACAGAGCACCTGGCCAGGTGTGGAGGTGTGTCAGTAGTGCTACCCCATGAATTTGTTCAGGTGGGGCTGTCCAAAAACAAGAGATGAGGGACAGACGGAGGTCAGAGGATACTTCAGTAGACTTCATATCCCAACTCATGAGTTAATGGTCAATGCAAATGCAAGCTAAGTCAAATACTGAGGAGGGTATGAATGAAGAAGCTGTTATCGAAGGTTCACAACCTTATTTTAAATTCTCTTACTTAACACAAGGCTAACAATACGTCACCATATATGAACACCGTGCCTCACATGGAGGTTCAGCCTCTGTGTTTTAAAATGAATCATTCAAACACCAACCTGAGCTTTGTTGAAAATGAATTCATATCACAATATAAACATTTAATAATAAAATTCTAATTTTAAATTTAATACTTTAAATTTTAAGCACAGTATTTGTGGGATTTTTAAAATGGTGCCCTAAAAAAATCTTGAATAGAAAAGGGTCTGTCTGCAGTTTGGCAGTCCAAATGACACACCAACTTTACCCTCTGCTAAACCAGAGTCTTTTGATGCAGTCAAATAGTTTGCTTAGAAGGGTTTCTAACTGAGTGAAGCTCCCCTGGAGTTACCCTCTGCGCGGCAGCCATAATAAGAGCTGGTGGAAATACTAAGGAAAGGTGCTTCAATGCTTCCTTTATTACCTTTTTTTTAGCAGAGACAGATAGGAGAGGAGATAATGCCATCCTATAATTCAAAGTGACGCAGACCATTCATGGAAACAAATGATCAACATGACTGACAAGTGATGCAGAGCAAGTAATGTTCATTCATCTGCATTTTCCATTTCATGCCATAACCTGCTGATATGCTGATATACTTTGAACTTTCAGCAGTTTGTCAAACTCACAGCTGACTTGAACATTATGTTGCTCTATAAACATCTGCTTGTTATGAAGCTGTTTCTGTGCAGCACTTTGCAACATGGCCTTAAAAAAGTACTCTATAAATAAGATTACACACTTGCATACATATATAATTAGCTATATTAAAATGATCAAAGTGAAGTTAAGGTTTACAGTGTCATCAGTTTGAGTGCTGCAGCCTTTGAGATTATCATTGCTTATTTTTATGTTTCAGTCACAGATGTTAAAAGCCTTAATAAAGGCAGGAGTTACACTGGATCATCTCTCCAATGGGACATCAACATGCGAGTGAACCCCCACTTTCACTCCTGATGCATTACCTGCCAGTAACTTTTGTCTTACTCTCCACACTTGGTTTGTGTTTTGTCCTTGTCTCTCTATGCTCTCCTTTTTCTCTTCTCTCTCTCCCCTCACCCCCCAACCAGTTGCTGCAGGTGGCTGCCCCTCCCTGAGCCTGGTTTTGCCAGAGGTTTCTTCCTGTTAAAAGGGAGTTCTTCCTTCCCACCATCACCACATGCTGCTCATAGGGGGTCGTTTGTTGGGGTTTTATCTCTAACATTGTTTGGTCTTTACCTTACAGCGTAAAGTACCTTGAAGTGACCGTTGCTGTGAATTGGGGCTATATAAATAAAACTGAACTGAATTATATATAAGATGAAACACAGTAATGCAAATACAGGCAGAAGACTCTCTGGACTCTGAGGACTAGCTGGCAGCAGAGAGCTGGGGAGATGGTTATCAGTGAGTCAAGTATTTAGCTGAGGTCGGGACAAAAAGGCAAACGTGGAAGTACCTCATAGTGCACTGACAGCCACTAGAGGCTGAGTCCAAAGGATCCCTGGCTCCAGCTGACTCCCATTCAAACAGCATTAACATTTCCCTACAAATATTTGCTCATTGTTTTGTCGGAGTCATTGTGGTCTCCATTTCTAAATCCACATCCTTTAATAAGAGTGCTTCTGATCATTGTAGAAATGATTGATTTGTTAATAAGCTTCAAAGGCTTATAGAAGGATGTCTGATTGATAGCTGGCTTGCCTAATGGAATTATACTTCATTTATGGTTCAACAGTTACACAACATTCTCAAATTATGCCTTCATGTAACATTTCACTGCTATGGCTTTTCTGTGAGGGTGTGGGGTATGTTTCACCACCCTGCATTCCCTGTTTGGATGTTCCTTACTTCAAACAGAAAAGATGGTGCCAACCAGAAGCTGCAACTCTGGGTTTCAAAGCAGCTCCAATGTGAACGAATGCTCCATCTTCATAAAGTCTGTCTTCAGGATGTGGTTAGCCTAGCTTAGCATAAAAACTTGAAAGGGGGGGAAAGCTACCCTGCCTCTATACACCAACACGTCTAAAGCTCACCAATTAAGAACTTGTATATTTGTTGACTTACTGCTGGAAGTCTTGCTGAATTCATTTTGTCCCATGGAGTCTTCTATGTCTCTGACTATAGTGCAAAATTCCACTAAAACCACATAACCACATTATAGTTCTCTGCATGTGTGTGTGTTTACACAGATGAAACAAAACATTATGTATTAATTCATGAGTGAGCTTTAGAAAAGTTTGTAATTGTATTTTTCAGCATTGGACAGACTAGCTGTTTCTCCCTGCTTTCAGTCTGTGATAAGTTATGCTAACCACAGTGAGCGGTGTCCCACCAAGCACCAGATTTCCATGGAAGTGTTCTGGGAGAAATCTGGTTGGCCATTCACAGCCTTTAAAAAGACATCCACTTGTATAAATTAGGTTGAAAAGTGAAAGGGCAAAATTTGTCTTTTCAGGCTTTAATTTCATTCATTCCAACCATTTTTCTATTAATTGTTATCTAAGAGATTTGCAGCCATCAAGGCTAAAATCAGGTTCTATTTGGTTCAGAGTAAAATGTTTATACACTCCTAGCTATTGTTCTAAATAAGGAAACACGTGTCTTTGTTGTAATTTTTGGAAATTTAAAAATGTGTTTATACCATTTTTATATATCTACATGTACATTGATGTTTGTCATGGGCTTGTGTCTGTCCAGTGTGTTGCATGGTGACCGTAATTGTATAAAACTACAGACAGTTAAAACTTTTCCTGTTCAGTGGTTTGTACTGCTGCCTGGTTTGAATCTGCTACTCAACTTTTCAGCAACCTAACAGAGGTTTTTAGTTCTAATGTTATCCTTTTCAACAAGGTTTTACTGGTGGGTTAATAACTGTTCTGATTTTTCTGTTTAAGTAAAAAGTACTAATACAACACTATGACAATACTTCACTACAAACAAAAGTTCTGCATTTTAAAACCTCAGTAGAAGTATGCATTATCAGCAAAATGTGACTCAAAAACCACATGTAAATGTATTTAGAAGTAGAAGAACCCACTCAGTTCGTAAAGAAGCACCTATTCTTTTAGTTTATCACAAACATTTACCACACTGTTTTCATTGAGCAGGAAGGGTATGGAAAACTAATCAATAAAGTAATTAGCAACTAAAACTGTCAGACAATTGTAGCAGATTAAAAAGTGAATTTACACTTAAGTGAGTAAATGTGCTTAGTTACATTCCAGCACTGGCTAACCAGCTCTGTACTTAAGCCACTCAATCCAAAAAATGTTCTTTAGATCAACTGTTATTGGTACCTACCTTTGTAGCAAAATAAATGGTTACAAACAGGAAAAACATTTCTGTTACAGCCTACAGCCTCACCAATCTCTCTCGCCATAGCCAGGCCCTGCGGGTAGGTGATGGGGGAAAGCTTCTTGTCTCTCAGCCTCTCAATGGTGTCCTTGTCATCTC
The DNA here is from genome assembly GCA_015106735.1 of Paratilapia polleni. NCBI lineage: Eukaryota > Metazoa > Chordata > Actinopteri > Cichliformes > Cichlidae > Paratilapia > Paratilapia polleni. The sequence goes on along the minus strand of VUQI01030118.1, from coordinate 3,402 downwards.
GCAGATCAAGCTTGGTGCCCACCAGGATGATGGGTGTGTTGGGGCAATGATGTCTCACCTCAGGGTACCACTAGGGCACCACAAGCACACACACACACACACACACACACAGATGCGTACATATGGATATACAAAGGACAAAGTCAGTGAGAGAGGAGAAAGAGAAGAGTTAGCTGGCTGCAATGGAAAAGCATCGTGACCCTTTCCACAATGACATTCAACACACTGTGAGTTGTGGCTATAGAAAAAGTTGCTTTTAAGTTTGAATGAAAGCATAGTTGTATGAACACAAGACATCCTCAGGCAAAGCAACCTCCAATCACATCACATGATGAGAGAATCCCGTCAGACTGGAAACATACAGACTCTACAGAGGGACAATGGGCCTTGAGAAAAGTGTGATTTCACATGGGAGCATCTCATGATGCTCAGCAGATCAAACCACAGCTGGCCGTCACGCTCCCTCTGCAGAGTGTTTGCACTTGCTCAGGCCTCGGCCTACAATGTGTTTCTGTACTCCAATCCCTACTGGAGTAACTTCAAATCCAGACCATTCTAAGCTGAGGACTGAACAGGTGTGATAAGCCAGGTGGAGCCAAAGATGTGCCTCCTTGTGGTCAGACTCGGCGTGGGGGTGGGGGGGTGGGGGGGTCAGTCAGCGTACTGACCTTAGCTCGGACGTTCTCAAAGGAGGCCGGACTGACCAGGGAGAAGCATATCAAGAACACATCCTGGGAGAGAACCAGAGACATTGCTAGTTGAGAGTGAGATCTGTGTGTGTGTGTGTGTGTGTGTGTGAGACCACAAAAAAAAAAATCTTCTTTATTTTGAGACTTTAACTCTGTTTTTTTTCCTTGTAACAATGAAATGATCATTGATTTAAAATAAAAAGTTTCCTCAGGTTTACGGTCTGCTAGTAAATGAATCTCTTAAAATCTACTGTTCTTTTAAGACATAAGCATATTTGTCATTACTGAGGTGGCACAGAAGAGACACTTCAAGTAATTACAAATTATTAATAACAAGCCACTCCCACAGAGAGCTTACAAAGGGCTCATAAACAAAGCCTCAGACAGGGAGGCCTGTTTTTGCCACAATTACAACAAAATTGCTCCACATCTTTTTTTTATTCAAAATCATTTTCATTATAATGGGTGTCTACTGTGACAGGGGCTCCCTCGACCCTGAACTGGATAAGAAAATGGATGCATGGATGGATGGGTGGGTCTCATCTACACAAGCAGGGGTTAGTGAAAAAGTTCTGGAATGGACGCATATAAATGAAAACCTTCCCTGACTTAAATTTTGACCCTGTCCACACATATACAAGTAAACAAAGCATTTTCTGTGCGTTTTGGCCTTTCGTCTACATGTAAACAGCATTTTAGATCACCGAAAACAGGGCTTTTGAAAACTTCTTCCAGAGTGAAGATTTTCAGAAACGTATACACGTGGAAAAGGAAAACTGAGACTTTGTCTGGCATCGTCAAAGGTGTACACCTTTATCTCTGTTTCAATGTCAGACCGTGTGCTGTGTTCTTGTTGGTCAGTCAGGCTTCTGACTGACCAACATTTCTATATGGTGATGGTTATATCACCACATGTTGCTTTGACATTGTCGTCACAGTGCTTGACATTGCTTTTTGTATTTTCATATGGATGGAGATATATGTCAAAATGAAAACAGAAAATCCCTGTTTTAAAAAGTACCCGTGTACATGCTGATGTCGCCATGATCTCCCAATAAAGATTTTCTTCTTGGTCATGTTGGGACAGCTTCCAGTGCAGCTGCTGTTTTTAGATTGCTCCCTGGAAGTCCTATTCTGACCACTTACAATGTGCACTCTGATTTCATCATGGACTCGGACTTCAAAACAGAAGTTGATTTGTGCAGAGAGCACAAATCAACTTCTGTTTCAAACTGACCTGAATTGTTTGTGAAGGACTATTACTGGTGATGAGAGCTGGGTCTTTGGTTTTGACCAAGCAGTTTTCAGTGGTTTTCAGTTAAAGAGTCCATAGATTTCAAGCTGACGGCAGCTCGTGTTGTGAGGAGCAAGACCAGAAGCATGCTTCTAATGTGACGCCTGAGGTGTCTGAGGGAGAATACTGTGCAGATATATGCTGCATCATCACAAAATGCATTGAAAATCTTGGAGTTTTTTGGCCACATTGACCGGACCACTTGCCAGACCACTTGCCTCCCTGTGACTTGGTCCTTTTCCCAAAAATGAAAATCAAAATGAAGGGTCACCATTTTAACACATTGGAAAAGATCCAGCATCCGTTGCAGAGACACAAGTAGAAGGAGGCAGAAAAAGACTCCTATAAAGAGATCTAAAAATAGGAGCAAGGCTGAAAACAATCTAGAGGTGCACAAGAAGATGATCCTGAATGGGAGATCAGCCAAACTGAAATGAAAGGTTTTTTAGGCCTGTTCCTGGAACCTTTTGATCAAACCTCTTATGTGTTGTTAGCTATGTTAGCTTGTGAATGTAATTTGGAATTCAAGGGAAATTTATGGTACCTAAAGTCTAACAATATAGGAATAATCATTTGTTATTTAAAGCATATTATTTTTCTAAAATGTAATTTAACAATACCTTGATAAACTAATTTTTTTCTGTTTCCTTAATACTCTTAGCAAGTCTAAAAAATCTTTACTCTGGAGACTTCATTGTGCATGTTTAAAGTGCCTAAACTAGAAAGCATTACAATATCCTGCATATATTAGCCACATTTCATTTAATTTTTTTACTCATCAATCTAAACAGGTCAGACGTTAGCAAGCTAGGTTCAGTCAGTTACCTCTGGCAATTGCATGGTGTGAGTGTGTGTGGTTGGGAGGAAGGAGTATGAATACCGTCTGTGGGTAAGACAATGGTCTGAGCCTATCGTAGTCCTCCTGCCCTGCTGTATCCCAAAGGCCCAGATTCACTGGTTTCCCATCCACCATCACATTGGCAGAGTAGTTGTCAAAGCTGCAGGAAATTGGACACCACACTGAATAAAAAGCAGTTAAGAGTACTGACAACTGACTAGTACTGATTTCAACTAAACAGCACCTTGTATGACCAGCATTTTCACAAGTATACTAGTTTGTTGGGTGTAAAATCATATCATCTAGGTTATGGTTCAAAGGTCAGATGTCCACATTCTAAATCATAGAAAACAGCTTTGAAAATGTGCCTTAAGGGGTTTACACATAGGAAGAGGCTAACAGTGATGTGGCAACCAGACACTCAGGAATGTCAATCAAATTCAGTAAATTATAGCAGTAAGTAAGTAAAAAAATCAACCCTAGCTATACACAGTGTAATAGTACAGAGTTAAATTTTTCTCAACAAAACACTGACTACCTATGGGAGTAAAGGACATAAAATGGAGTGGTAAATATATTAC
>VUQI01030114.1:0-16609 GCA_015106735.1 Paratilapia polleni | reverse complement strand
CGGCAAATAATCTAGTATTTCAGTGCATTGTAATATCATCCCTCTTAAATATGCTTGTTCCCTGATTAGGCATACAAATAAAAATGACTTTTAATCAGTTATCGTCTTTATTCATCACCTGATCACTAAAATCTCTGAATAGTAAAAACTTCCTATCATGAGTTTCCTAAGCTGATGAGGTTGCTTGTTTAACCCTTATTTAACTAGGATGGAAACTCCCAGAGAAAACACAGGGCACCTGTAAAACTGTTGCCACCAATCACAACTAGAGGAGTTTGTGAACCAAACTGGCTAAAGCGAGCCCTTAAAAAGGAAGAGGCTGTTTTTAGTTGTGTGGAAAACGCAAAATGAAGGTGACGTAGGTGGCGCTGGCTCAAAAACTGATGCGTTCAGACTGTAACATGTAATCAGGAGCAAGTGCATGAATGAAAAGTTTCAGCCCAAGCAGCGTCTATTTTTCCTCAAGAAAGCCATTCATAACAACAGCAGTGAAGATGACGCAGAGATCACGGTTTTAATTTGTGATCTGGCTGCAACCTCTCCTCTCTGACACTCACACGGCGGACAGCACTGCAACAGAGACAGTGAACCCAGGTGGGGTGAAAGAAAATGTTTCTCGAGTTGACATCAGCAGCACTTGTTAAATCTAAATCAAAACATTTGCAAGGAAAAAACAGTAAGAGCCCTTCAGTGAACCACCTGTTCAACAGGATTAAATGTGAAGAAAAATTCCACCTCCTCTCATCCGCTGCTGGTTTGTTTTTACACAGGGACAAAGCTGTTAAATTAAGTACGCAAACTGCTTCATTAGTTTGCCATGATCTTTGAAATTTGGCAACTTTCTTGTAAACTTTGCTACAGACTGACAGCAGACAGATTAAGATTATTAATATAAAATATAACTCTTCTAACAATTTATATGATTTTAGATTAAGCTACCCATCAGTATATAGTGTCATTAAAATAAAAAATGAAAATTGTGGGGCAGTAAAAGTCTGATCTACTGTTTCAGGGGATGAATGATGGAAAAACATAACGCTGACTTCACCTTTGTGCAATTTTCACTTCATTCCCTCCCCAACCCCCCACACACTGAACATCCCCTCCCAACTCATTCTAACCTCTGAGGGTCTTCATGTGTTGGACAGCCATGCGCAGGACTGTCAGTTTATCCAGCTTGCGGGACATGGCATTGCATGTGGGCACCAGTGACGCCAGCTCATCGATGAAGCTGTTCATCTTGTCCCTGCGACGTTTCTCAATCTGGCTGTGAGCCTCTCTGTGCAGAAGGAGACATTAGACATTACCAAACCACCACTGATTACAGTCATCCCCCGCCCCCCACCTTGCTAGCATAGATCCTCAGTAAATAACAATAAATCAGCTGAACTTTACCTGTACTATAAAACACAAACTCCTAAAACTGCACACAGCAGGAAAGAACAATCAGGCAACTTATCCTTCAACAGGCTCCGTTGTCTATTCCCTTATAGTCCTTGTCTAACATGATATAAATCAGCTAGCAAGAAACTAATAACACAGTGGTCTCTAGAGAGGCAAGATGAAATCCCATTTTTGGTGTTCAGTCTATCCTTCAGGACTATAAAAACACATCCTTCCAGTTTTTCTGCTCTTGCTTTGCAAAACTAGCAGCTACAAAAGAGAACTTTTTTCCATGCAAGAGAAAGAGAGCTTGTCTTTAGCCATTAGGTGTGCTCTTACAGTCCCCTTAGTTTCACATAATGCTTGGATCTATACACTTCAATGTATAAAGTTTCTTATTATCAGTGTCCACAAAGCTCTCTCTGTCCCCAGACGGAGTGACCTTTAATTCATGTAAGAGAGCTTAGCAGGTAAGGGGGAAAGAGAGCGAGAGAGAGCGAGAGCAAGAGAAAAAAAGTGTTTATACCTGGCATTCTTAATCCTGCCCTGTTGGTCACTGAAAAGACAAACAGAGAAATATTAGAGAGGGGAACTGAAGGGTTTGAGGTTTAAATTAATGGGACAGCACTTACAAGGTGCAGGAGGGAAATGGGAATGGGGCCACAGCAAACCTCACAGGTTCTGTGACCAACCTCATTTGTTGGTTTAAACTGCATCAAAGCTTATGCAACAAGGGCAACGCAGGCTTATGTTTGACTGCACAATCTGATGACTGATGCACTACAAACATGACGTAGCTCCCAACACTTTTCCTCACACACAAAGTTACGTAAAAGAGGCACAATAAGGAGAATTTCCATCCCACCCACTGGCACTACACCCAGAAGATGATGTCATGCTTCACATGACTGATTCCTTGACTTTCCTAAAACTAATAGGACCAGTTAAACTCAAGTGAAAAAGTCAGAGGGCTGGGTTTAGTAGTCTAATGCCTTTATCTTTTTTGCCATTTCATAAAAAGAAAAATAGATTTATTACTGTTTGTTTATTTTTATTGTAATTATGTTCTTCTGGATATAAACTAAGTAGAAATAGCTTTGGGTCTAGCGGAATTTATTCTGGAATAATTATGTCACTTTGAGCTCTTCACAAAATGTTTTAATCTTCCGATGGTCCTTTAGCCTTTGTGTATTTATTATATGTATTTATTTTAACAATCTAATGCGGCAGCAGGTACATATATTCGCATTAACCAATGATGATGTGTTAGTCTGAGGCGTGTATTCACTGTCTTGAGCACAAGCTTATCTCCAATCCTCTGCTGAGATTTCAGCTTCCAAATTTGTCAATTCAACCAGCCTAAGGAGGCTAGGGTGCAAATGTTTATTAAGACTGGGATGTCTGTGACTGTGTATCAAGTATGTATTATTGTATTGCATTATTTTACTGTTCTGAGCTCCTTAGACCTCACAGTATAATAAATACCACCCATATCACAATAACAAAAACTAGCACTGAAACTACTAAAAACTGAAATAAGATGAAACTTAACTTTTAAAAAAAAAAAGCTGAAACATGTAAACTAACTGAAACTGAACTGAAAACTAAAATTTGAAAATAAAAATAAAACAAGTTAAAAATATAAACCTATAGTGACTCTGGTTGAAACATCTGAATAAGTGTTCAAAGTCAGCTTCTGCTAACCCTCTTAAGTGGCAATTACAATCTGCACGCACTCAAACATCTGGGGGCACCACAGCCGAGTTCAATCTTCTTCTTTGAAATTCACTTGAAGGGCGCATGCACAATTGATGCAGTGTGATTAGTGTATTAAAAAAAATGGACTTGCGGATGTGGGAACTAACACTCATGTTAAAAATGTATCAGTGCGTTGTGTGAACTGCTCTTGTTAACTGAAAGGAAGTCATCTGTTTGTAACCCTGTGAATACACTGAATGCTCAATTTGTGTGTTCAATCTGTTCGCAGAGCAAATGCTGCAACCTCACACTTCTACTATAGTAAATATTAATTATACATTATTATACATTAAGGCAGAGCGGTCCATAACTTAAATTTGAGATGGTCAGGTCAAGAAAACATCTGCAGAGATGACCTGTGACCTGATGCTACTAAAGAACTTCTAATTCAGGGATGGGCGATTTTTTATTTTTTACTGACTTTGATAACGTGAGCGAAGGAACACACACACACACACACACACACACACACACACACCTGAATCAAATCATGGCCAGTCATTCACCACGAGTTCGTAGCATAATGCTGCATCTTATGGATATTTTTTGGGTTGTATGTCTTTTAGGGCATCGCGGGCTGGATTTAGAAGGTCTGTTAACTGCTTCCAGCCATCAGGCAGCGTTTTTCCCATGTGTGTTCAAAATGCTCTCCGACTTCCAGTTTCATAGGGGGTGCTCACAACAAGGAATGAATGGGGGCCCTATAGAGCTGTAGCTTACAACTGTGAATTTCAAGAGGCAAAAATTTTAAATTCAGGAAATTCTTATATTTTCAATAAACGGAGTCAGGATAATAGATATAGCTCAATTTTTTTTTTTTACTTGTAGTATAGTAAAATACCTTTCTGTAAGCATTGTGAATGTGACAGAACCATGAGCCACTTGATGGCATGCGCCATTTTGATCTCAGGCGTGAAGCAAGCAGCAGCAGCAGCCGCCTCCTGATGCCATCGCCTTCACACTACCACCACACCAAGCTCCTTCTTATACATACAAGGAAGTTTCTGTTGTGGTTAAACTACGCTTCTAGAGTCTGTTCCAGTTATTGTATGGAAACTGGTGCCATTAAGGGAGGATGTCACGCTGTAAAATCTGAACTGTATGTATTCAGCATACTATAGCAGAATGATAGTGTTTTATGGGCATCATCAGCTTCCCTGACAGAAAAATAAGGCCGTAAGTTTTGTTTTTTCACAATTTAGACACATTATCGAAACTGTATTTGTAAAAACTAAAATAAATTGTTGGCTTTTTGTTAAGCATGCCCTGCTGTGCCCTCGGCTGAACTCCAGACAATTTCCAGCAGTGAAACGGCTCTCCTAGACTGGCTATGCTGTTACACTGTGCACAAAGGCAGCTGCTGAGGTTTATGATGCTTTCCCTAATGGACCTCTGTCTAACAGTACATGTTATTAAATATTCATTCAATTTTATATTTATTTATTTTTTGTAACTTCATGAATATTCATCAGAACAATGAATTAGTATTTCCGTTGCCTTTTATTTTCCTGTTAAAACTTTCCACATTCAGTGGAATTTAATCACACGGATGCCCTGTGTCCTAATGCACCCAACTGACCTAACATGCAATCCTACATGATGAGAAGAAGCTCTGATGTTTCCAACGTGCTACTTAATATTAAAAACAGATCATGCCCAAAGTCCTCATGGCACAAAAATTAAACACCCTTATTAGGTGATCCATACCATGCCGAATACATCTGAGCCAGTTCCAGTCCATTTGACAAGTGTGGTCGTTGTGTACTGTGCTCAGGCACTATTAAGTGTACGGTGGCCTGGCACCGGCCTCGAACATGGAGCTCCAATGCATCCTCAACGAGAGCTGCTTTCATGAAGCTCGACTGAAAATGGCTGCGTTAACTAATTAATAAATCTACAAGGCATGTTTGAGGACAGTGTGTCACTGCTCCCTAAAAGTGACCCCAATTAAACCCCAAAATACATTAACCTCACTGATCTGTGAGAGCGTGTTTCCTCAAAAGCGTGTGTGTACATGAGAGCCAAGTTGTTGAGAAAGAAGTTGAGATGTTGTAAACAAGTTCAGGACAAAAGAAACATGAAGAAAGAACATGTAAAATACATGGAGCAAAGCAGCCCGGTACGTTACACACTTTGAGATCTCAGGACATTGGAGGAGTGTGAATGGGGGACAATCATGCTCTGGCATGGTACAAGAAAAATGTGACTAGTGTGAGACACCTTTGGCGTCTATAAATATTAATATGGATCACATGTACGCAAGATTAATTTGGTACCAGAAGCTTCTGGTTTCAATGCGATTTAGTTCTATTGACCGATCATGTTTGAGCTGGCTTTGGTTGCAGGAAGGTAACACAGTCTCTTTGGAGAGCAAAGGCTGTGTATCTGCATTTGTCAAAACCACTGGCTACTGTCTAATTTTTTTTTTATGTATCTGCATTAGTAAACAATAACCAGTGCATGGAACAGGAAGTCTTGGCCTGGATATCCGTTATTCACTATCCAGCTATCCAGGCTGCACTGGAATCACCAAGAAGCTGACATAGCAGACAAGCTGATGGGTTCTCAGATTGTGTGCAAAGACTGTATCTAAAAGATGGACTTAGTTACTGTGATGTCACCCATTGGTTAGTACAGTCCCACCCTGAAGTCACATTATTGTACCTTTGTGCATTAAATATCAATACTGGTCAGTTGTGGATCACTCTGCCATTTTTCTGCCATTTTCTACATGAACTGAGGTCGTGAATCAAAGCTTGACATGAAAAGTGTGATTCCATCTAGCCAGCCTGCAGATACCTTATATCTCAAGTAACAACATAATTGTAAATGTAACTTGATTACTACATTAGCTTCAGTAGAGTGTTACTCAGACAAATGCAATGTGATTACAGTAACATGCTACATCCCACACTGCCTGGACCACAAATGAATGTCAATAGTTCAGGAGGGAATCGTGAGAAAACCTCTTAATGCAAAACGTTCTCTTAACGTTCTTAAACATGCCACAAATTAACACACTGTGGTTCTTGCATGAAGCCTGTTGCAGTTTTTAAATGAACTCAGCTGTTCAAAGGTGCTCCCAAAAAAATGCCAGACGGTGGAATCGGTGTAATATTCAGACTAACAAGGATGTTTATTCTGGAAATGCTGTTGCTGTTGTTTAAAAAAAAAAAACAAAACTTGTCATTTCTTAGTCCTCTGAGCAGCATCCAATGAATAAAACCTCTATTCACCTCCTCTGTATTGATGTGGGCACTGAAACATCCAAAGATAGATTTCTTAAATCCTGGACTATAACACACAAACTATCTACTTTCTGAAAGGGTGCCAAATGTGAGTCAGAAGACATCAATGTTATGATTTGGCTCAACAGACCTTATAAGAAGAAATCAACTGATTTAATGGAAAACCCAATCATGACAGAAGCAGGCAATTTAAAGTGCAACAAACAAACACATTCTGCAGATTAAAACGTTGTCACTATGGCAATGATGGCGCCTTACCTTCCCAGTTTGTCTTTATCTGGGTCCATGTCGCTAAGAAGGAGAAGACAGGAGATGTAAGTTTCAGCATGGAGACAGGAACACATTCAAATAGCCAGAGCACACCAGAAAGGGTTCACTGGGCTGAGTAGGTTTGCTTTTCAGTCTATTTAATATTTCATGGTGTAAAAATCATGTGAGGGTTCAGTGGCATTTCAGGTTGATTAATTCATCTTGCTAGTTCTACTAACATTGAGTCATGTTTGAACTTACTCAAATGAGAAGCCATCAATTCTGCAAAGAAACACAAATTTATTAATCAATTTTTGTCATTGAGGGATTCAAATTATCACTTGTTTTACAACGTGTAAAGTATAAGCAACACTGGCTAACAGTGTTTAATAGGACACATGTTATGAATGTTGTAGCAGACCCTGCAGAGTCAAAATGATTACAGAAGTGATTAATGCAAAAGACTGTCGACTTCTGGTCTCCATAATCAGTCGTTAGGTTAATAAGGCCAGAAACACTCCAAGCGTTTATACTTACTTTGCTAGTCTGAAAAATTAAACTATTTTCCTTCTTTATTTTACTTTTTCTTTTGCTCACCTGTCTTCTTTCTATAATTCTCTTTTTGTATCTTTTTTCCCCTCTTTCTTTGTGCACCTTATAGCTAACAATAAATTCTGTCTTTGTATGTGATGTGATGTGACATTTAGGACTGTTGGTAAATCAAGTGGTGGTAGTAAATATGTTTATGATCAGTACTTTAATGTTATGTTGTTGGAGGTTTTTAATGTGAGCGTTTGAGCGTAAAAAGAATCCCTCTCTTCCTTCCTTGTCTACTTACTGGTAGTCGGTGGTGCTGCCTTTCCTCTTGCGGGTGTAGTCCATGCTAGGCGTGCTGATGGAACTGGAGATGAGGTCAGTGGAGCTGGGGGACATGAAGTCAGTCATTGTAGACGAGATGTCCATCCTTTGGTCTGCCATCAGGTCATCTGCACAGCACATACAGACACAGGGCTTAAAATAAGACACATTTCTGTGTCTGCACATTTAGACTGGATAGTGCTGCCCATATAACCAGTGAACAGAAAAAAAATGTCCACTGCGGCTTGACAAAGGGTTTAAATGTATTTCTTTTTATTTAATTTAAAAAGCTGTATTAAATGTATAAAGCATTAAAGAGCATATTAAGAGGGAACAAGTATCAACTGTGCACCCTTCTTACTCACTTGAGGCTAATGGATGTTTTGTCCAGATAACAAAATAATTTGTGCCACAAGGTTTGAAAGAATAAGTCTAAACTGAGGTAGTTTCAAACCTGTACTTCACAGCTCTGCTGGCTTGCTAATGAGCTATAGTGATAGTTTTGTTTCTTTTTTTTCATGCTGACATTCAAATGTTTAATATTCTACATACCCCTGTTAGAAATTATCCCTTGCAAACTTATATGAAGGCACACTGAAGCAAATAAACATTATTAATTATAATAACACAGTGATATACTGTGAAACTACCAGAATCTCAGAGAAATACTGTGATACAAATTTTTGGTCATACCACCCATTACTAAGGCAGCATCAGCCCAGAGAAAATTTTAAGAATCTGGCACTTTATTCCTGCATTTGGCGAAGGTGGAAGCACCAATGTGCACCTTTTCTGCATTGATTTTGGTGATATGTTTTTACATCAATATAAATGAATGCATTTAATTTATTTATCATCCCTGTAACGTTAATAGTGCAGAAGTGTTTTGAGATTGGTACATTTCTGCACATTCAAACAATATCACACACATCTAAATTTTAGCAACTATGCTTATTTCAACTGTTCCTTAAGCTACATAAGCTTAAGACCAACCTAGCAAATCACGCTGATAAGATTGAAAAAAACATTACCTATAGCTCAATTTCCTTTGTTTTGACAGTCTTTGAGTGGCTCTGCTGCGGTTATCAAACAGCCTGCCTGCACAGGGCTCCGGATGAGAGGAGGAGTGGCAGCTGTGCCACTGCTGACTGAGATCACAACACTCTGCGTGGTCAGAATAATTACATTTGCCCCAAACAATTCGGTGGTTGTATGAGTCTATAATTCATATTCATACTTGTGAGTTAAAAACACCCACCCCTATGTGAGACATTGTTTTTTTATTTTAATCATGGGGACAAATGCATGTATTCAAGAGGGGGAGGTATCCCTTGTTTTGGTGGTGTAAGATGCTAAAAACAGATTAACGCTGTAGCCTAAAAGTTAGATGGATGATGGCTTTGGCACATATTGCATTTCATTTCAGAAATACAAAAGCACAATCTAATTGTTTCAAATGAAGTACAATAAGGCTACCATTTCCACAATTGCCAATTTAGTCCAAAAACAAAACGAACAGCCTATTAACTGCAGCACTGTTTCATCAAAGTAGCGAGGTCACTTGAATAACAGAGCCGACACTAATCTGACACTTAACTGTATAAACCAGGGCTGTTAAACACGTGGCTCAGAGGCAAGAACCAGCCAACAAAAGGGTCCAATCTGTCTATGTGTATGGCTTTGCAAAGTGTGAAAACTGTAGTGAAGTCATTAATATCCTGAATTTTTCAATGAAATGCAATTTATGGTAAGGTGTAAGCATTACTGCATTACCGATGCTGAGAAATTGTTTGATCCTTGTTCTAAAAATTCTACAAGGTTTTGTGTTTTAGTAGATCCAAGGCGAATTGTAATGCACATGTAATAAGGCAAATTGTTAGAATTGCACTTATTGTTTTAAGCTGCCTCAGTCAGACACTCAGACTGCACTCATACTTTTTTACATTAAAAGAAAGGCAGGTTATTATACTTGTCTCAAGTGACACCACTTACAATGGGCTATATGTGGCCCATGAACTAAAATCAGTTTGAAAAATAAGCAAGAATATTTCCCCAGAAATATAATTATCTGTTTATGACTCTAAAATGGCTCCCGCGCCAGATTTGAACATAGCCGTGAGCACCTTTGTTATTCAACCTTTTCCTAACAGAAGTAACTCAGGTTAAAAAAAAAAAAAAAAAAAAAAAAAAAACAAAACAAAAAAAAAAAAAAAAAAAAAAAAAAAAAAAAAAAAGACCAAAAATGAACAGGAAGAACAATGCAGATGATCCATTACAATTATAAACCATACATGGTAGTTCATATGTGCATGTCAGGAGGGCAGTTAAAGGAGTTTATTTTACTGCAACTCTTAATAATCAGTAAATTAGTGCTTGTTGTATTCATGTTAATTTTGTCATTAACTTACGCTGTCCAGGGTGCTGAATCTGGGGACCTTGATTTTTCCCCAGTTTTATTTTTGAAATACAATATTTGTCCACTTCAGTTAGTTTTGTCTGAGATTTCTTTCTTTCTTTCTTTTTTTTTTAGTTTATCCACTACTTTTTGTCTGTTACCAGTTGACTAGTTAGTTAGTCTATTCTAGATTTTTCTTGTTGTGCATTGACCTAAGCAAAGAAAATAAAGTCTACATTTTTAATTCTGATATTTCATTTTTAAAGTAAGTCAGTGCTTTAACCTCAGTCTAGTCAGAGAAACATACGTCAGACAAATACGCATTTTCAGCAAATGGCTGTACAGTTAGATTTAGTGAGACAGGCTCTACTGTTTAAAGGAGTGCTCAATGACTCCCCATAGTGACCTGATTCTGCTGATTGGATGTTTCTGTCTATATAAGTAAGTGACTTCAGACTTTGCCTGACCTGATCTTTCACTCTACTGGAATATAAAATCTGAAAAATATATAAGAATATCAATTTCCTTTTTTTTTCTGCACCCTAAAGGCATTTATATCTGAAATTCTTGTAGTGGGGGTTGACTTGGAACAGGTATCCTTGACTCAGAAAGCTGCTTTACTGTTGTGTTGTGCGACTCACTTGGACTGAAGCAATTCTAGTTTTCTCTACATTGTTTGTGTCTTCAAAAGAGTCACTGCTTACCACCCACTCTGTTCTGTCACCGCACATAATTCCATGATGGATGTGTGTGGACAAGCAGAGGATGATGTGAAGTGTCTTTCTGTTAGAAACTGTCAGTCACACAGAGATGAAGTAAACTAGGAACGAGGGGCAAGTCTTTGGTTTGAAAGTCTGTATGATATTCTAATTAATAATGGACAAAAAATAGATGGGCTTCTCACCACTTAGCCTGCAGAAGAGGATAAAAATAACTACAGAATATAGGTCTGCCGTTTCTTTAACAAATAAGACATGTATAGACTTGTAGAAAAAGATTCATTTATGCAAAGACCACAATAAATCAAGCTTGTCTTTATTCAGCTAACAGCATGCAACAGCAGTTAGAATTTTTCTTTTTAATTGTTTCAGAAACAAACCACACATGTCAGCTCTGTACAGACAAGCATCCTTAAAGATTCCTCTAAGACTAGAAGGAAAATATCTTTAGGTTTGTGGTCAAAATAAGATTCCAAAAAAAAAAAAAATAAAAAATCCTCAGAAGAAATGGGCTGGATCATATTGTTTTGCTTCTCCATTTCCCTTGTTGTGTTAAGCAGCAGCACATGAGGTGATTATAAATCCAGTGTTCTTTAAGTAAATTGATGCTTCGCTAAAGTGACAACAACTTAATGACTGAGACAGCTGCATTCCAAAAATGCTTAAATAATCTCAGTGCTAGAGCTTCAGTTTACCATTTCCTTTTCTTACCCTGATGTAAACAAATGTTTATTAATGCGCCACATGCTTGCTATCTGCCTCCCTATAGAGAACAAGCAGTCTTAGTAGTAGACAGTCTACAGTCTTAGTAGACAAGAGCCACATTTCATCACAAGAGCACAAGGATACATCACGCAATGTAACATCAAATCTCATTCTAAAATACACCATAAGTAACAAATTTGATATATAAAGTTTAAATGTGGCAGTATGGTGATGCAGTGGTTAGCACAGCAAGAGGGTTCCTGGTTCAAACCCACCAGCTGGGGCCCCTCTGTGTGGAGTTTGCATGTTCTCCCTGTGCCTGCGTGGGTACTCTGGCTTAATCCCACAGTCCAAAGATATGCATGTCCGATTGATTGGTGATTCTAAATTGCTCATAGGTGTGAATGTCCAGGGTGTACCCCGCCTTTTGCCCCAGAACAGCTGGATTAGGCTCCAGCCCCCCTGCGACCCTGAACTGGACAAGCAGTTAAGTAAATGGCTGGATGGATGGATGGAAGTTTAAATGCAGACACACAACCTAAAATTTGTTCAGAGAAGACATTTAAACCCATTCATAACCATATTGAGAGTGTAAGGTAGCTGCCATGGGGCTTAAGGCAAGACACTGCAGATAAAAACAACCTCCAAAGAGATGCGAGTAAGCAGTCCAAGCAAAAAAGAAATTAACGGGCAAGAGGCAGAGTCCAAGAACAGTCCAAAATCCAAACTTCAACAAAGCAAAACTCATAGAGATCAGACAAAAGCAGAAGTCAGAAAACTGGCAAGGGGTGATACACAAGAGAACCAATGAAACATTAGGAAAATATGTTAGAATACTCAAGGATGGGAGTGTATATACTAGGTCTGTAAGTAGCTGGTGGGAAACAGGTGTCCAATAAAATTTCCTTCCTTTGATCCCCAGCTCCTCCAGTCTGCA
The DNA here is from genome assembly GCA_015106735.1 of Paratilapia polleni. Taxonomy (NCBI): domain Eukaryota; kingdom Metazoa; phylum Chordata; class Actinopteri; order Cichliformes; family Cichlidae; genus Paratilapia; species Paratilapia polleni. Next base: position 4,357 of record VUQI01030114.1, on the reverse strand, counting down.
TGTTGAAGTATCCTTGGGCAAGATACTGGACCTTGAGTTGCCCCCGATGCATTTGTTGGACTGTGAGTGTGTGCATCAATGTTAGACGAGGTGCTTAGGCACAGAATAAAGCACTGTATGAATGTGTGTGTGTGTGAATGGGTGAATGAAGCTTGTAGTAGAAAGTGCTTTGAGCCCTCCCTTGCAGTAGAAAAGTGCTATATAAGTACTAGTCTATCCATTTCTGATACCAACACATAGTACTTACATCCAGCAAATTTTCCAGTAAATGTTATTATTATTATTTGTTTATGTAATGTGAATTACTGAATTTTTTATTCCTAAAACATGGCAAAAATTGATTTTACAGAATTATAGTAATCAAATGTTATAAAGTTCATCTTGACTGATGTTGAGAATGGACTAATGACCTGCTTCTAAACCTGTATTCTAGAAGACTGGGCGTTACTAACAATTTTGAATGAAGATCTTATAGCAAGCTGTACCAAGAATGTAGGAACACTATTGGAGAGAAATTTCCACGTTGCAGTGTGCTGAAACCTCTACTTGGTGTGTCTCAAGTTGTCAGCCTAAACTAGCTTTAAAGGCATTGCTCCATTAGTCTATTGTATAAGATGTGAGTAGGAGTTAATATGAGTTCTCTGAGGAAAAGAGGCCATCATAAACCCCTGCTGACATGCCAAGCTATTTTTATTTCCCTCTCCAATTGCACGACTGTTCAGCGCAGCATGAGCTTTACAAGCCACAGTCAAAAAGCATAAAAAAGAGAAAGAAAAATTATTGAGAGGATGAAAGAAGAAGAAGAAGGAAGACATTGAATAAATAAAGGAAAAAAGGGAAAAATGTGATGGCAAGTCAATAGTAAAATGAATGTAAAATGAAAAAAAATATATGTATATAATAGCTTGAGGAAGTGAAGACAGTGTTATTGAGGTGAAAAACAATTGACGAGAGAAAAATGAGAACCCAAAAACAAATTCGAAGGAATGAAATGACAGCCACATTAAAACTGCCTTCATATCATCTTCATCTTGATTTTTTTTAACTTGTTAAACAGTTTCTAGCAATCTGTATGGGTGCTCCTTGTCTTCCTGGAAAATGAAAAAGGTTTGGATGCAACTGAAACAGAGTTCCTGAGTGAATCACAAGCAGCATTTCTGCCCAGCAGGGTGAGCTGTCCCCAGGGTAGACCTCATTTTTCAAAACTCTGCCAGAGCCATTGGAGAGAGGGAGAGGATGATGGGCAGGGGAGGTCTACAGCTACAAAAGAGTGATGGGTGATGTCAGAAGGGCGCAGTCAAGCACATGCAGCCCCTGGCTCTGCTGGGACATCCAATTCCCTGTGTCTCGGTGGCAAGATGTGCCTTGCATATCATGCAAAGACATCACCACTTTCTCTCTATGTTCAGACTCCTAAGAAACCTCATTGACTTAAAAAAAGAACTGTCTTTAAATGTCAGTATACAACTGGCTACATTAGGTTTTTTAATGTACCCATTGCACTGATCTTCAACGAGACATTGCACATTCTGTGTGTGGTTAAAGGGTTCAAGGACACAAAAGGATACAAATTCAAAGGCTTGCTGTTCCCAGCATTCATTTCTGGAAAACAGAATTCTAGCTTTATTTCTTCAGAAGTAATTTTAAAAAAAGCAGCTTCAAAATATCAGCTGCAAGAAGACCTTGAAATGCTGCAAATGGATAAATTCATTATCAGTGAATGCAGAGATAGAACTGTAGGGCTGCTGCTGAACCCTACAATTCATCAACCACCCTCAAACTATCAGTTTGAATAATAATTTAAGGGGTTTGAATACTTTTCAAATTCAGTTGCATAGTTATCCAGCATGTCCTTCAAATTACTAAAAAAGAAATCCATTGTTTGAAAGCTTCCCTCAGAATGACCCATAGAATTATTATTTATTTCATTTTTTTTTTTTTGATCTGACACCCTTTTCACCATGACTGTCATGGTCACAGCAGGTCTGGTTTTCACTCCTTCTTTCTCTCTCTCTCTCTCTTCTCTCAGGTGGAGAGACCGACAGGCTCCCCGTGCTTTGCCCTGCTTGTGGGTGGAGCCTCTGCTATGGTTCCCAGGTTCAGCCCTCACACTTGCCTCTCATCAACTCCTTACCTCTCTGGATTCAAGGACCAGTTTGAACCTCCATTCTCTGCCAGATTGTTGTCATCCTTGTGGTGGTATTCAGGCTCGTTAAAAGTTTGTTCTTTGCTCCTTGTCTTGTCTGCCTCATAATGTATCTCCTCATATGGAAAACAGCTGAACAACCTGAAGAACCTGTAAACTTGCAACATTTCCACCTGTGGACAAAACGCACCTGTAGCTCTATAAGAGGAAAAACAAGTAAGAAATCAAACCTGCACATGAAAGCAATATTGGCAGCAATCTCTTCCAACATGACACTAACCTGTCTTCTCCACTCTGGCATTCCTCTGGAAATGATCTGTCCTGTTCTTGAAAAACTTATCTGTTGCATACTTGCATGTTTTCAAGTTGTGACTTAAGTGAAACTTGCCTTTTATAATAAAAACAGTAAACTGGTCATTGTCTCTGGGTCCTGCTTTTGAGTCCTCAGATCGTGGGCATTGTGACAATGACCGTGTAATTATCAGTTCTCAATTCAAAATAATTTCAGTTAACTACTGTGAAAACAACTGTTTATGCAGTGACACTTGCTCCTATGTAAAGGTCAGGTGTTTTGTTGACCCATCAAACCACCCTGACCTCATCTATACTGGGTATTGAGGCGCTTCATTCTTTGCTCCTGATGGATGGCTGCTAGAGGACTTTATCATTTGAAAGTAAAGTAACCTAACTGGGTAATGCAGTCAGCTCTCTTTGAAGAATAATCTCAAATGTTCAGGTCCTAAGTTAAATTAAAATTAAGGTGAAATGTTATTTACACTGCTAATGAATGCATTATTCAGTTTAGTGGGAAGCAAAATTGTATTGTTTTATAGGTTTGATGGGTGAGTATTACAATACAATACTTTTTAAGAAAGCTTTGAATAAGATTGTGTTCCTTATATTTATATATCAAATTATGTGCAGACTGACACTGTACTGATGCAGTGTCAAATTAATTTCAATCACCTTTAGTAGTCACACTCCAAAAAGTTGATGTTTACTTATTAATATCGAGTAAATTCTTGAAAGAGCTAAATTAAAAACTACCATGTAGAAGTACCCTACATGTTCAACTTATCAGCATAAATATGAGTAAGTAAGCAAGCTATGGGAGAGAGAAATGAATTACTTTTTGACTCAATAAAATCTGTGTTTTCAAGTGATTTGGAAATGACTGTTCAGTCTTTTAGTTTCATTTCAACTCAAGCAGTGTTGTTATTTTTATGGACAGTAACATATTAGTAGTCATAGAAGGGTAACACACAAACAAATGCAATTGAAACCTGCCTCAGTATTGCACTGATATGCAATACACCCTCTATTAAATACAGAGTTAAGTTTAACATAGGCACTGGAGTAGAATTACAGCTTCTCTTCTGAGCAGGTATGAATAAAATCAGATATTTCCTGAAATGAGAGGCAGATAACGGTCTTGTTTCTTGGCCAGTTTGCTCTCTCTGTGAGAGTTCCCCTTTCATAACTACATCCATGCTGCTTCAAGTTAACCTTATTCATTTGCTTATTTTTCTATGTACTTTTTTTTTTTTTTAAAGCAGGTCACATACAGACAAACTTTATCAGAGACAGCCTAGAATTTAAAAGACAGAGTGAAACCCATCTGGTGTACCTGTGAGGTGTGGATTGATATTGTAAGTCAATGTGGCAGATTGTGCCTGGGGAGATCAGCAGGAGGGATATATATATATATATATATATATACCAAGTGGAAGCATTCATATTTTAGCTGAAAATTATGTTAAAGCACTCTTTCAAAGAAGGTTTTTTTAGTCAGAAAGCATATAAAAAAAACAGACATGCATTTAGAATGTGGACATGCTGCAATTAGAGAGCAGAAGGTGGCTGGAGGGAGAAAGGTTTCCATGCAGAGCATTGGGAACACCACTAGAAGCCCTCTCCCTCCACCCACACACATAAAAACACATGCACACCCACACATACTCACACGATATGTTTCTTAGTGCCCTCTACATGATGGAAACCGCAGATGTCTCTTATGCCCTGATGATTGCTGCAAGTGGTCCTTTTCAAGCTGGGAAACAAATGTTGCCAGGGTCACTGAATCATGAAGGTCATGTGATGCATCATTCAGTTCCCTTCTGTCACAGTGACCCAACTGCACCCTACTACAGTACTATAGACAATCCTCAGAAAAAGCTCCAACAGTGAAGACGTTTTGTAGTTTTCTTTTTC
>VUQI01030113.1:3782-29613 GCA_015106735.1 Paratilapia polleni | reverse complement strand
TTTTTAGTTAAATTGTTAAAAAAAAAAAAAAAAAAAAAAAATATGCAAATTGAAAGTGGGGAAGTGGAGAAGTTTAGTAAAACATCAGGAGGCACCAGTCCTGAACCAGTAGGAGGAAAAGCACAGAGTGGCCTGAGGGTGGCACCAGAGGAAAAGCTGTTCGTTCAGACTGACTGATTGAAACTGCTGTCACTGAAGTTAGAGGGAGTTGAGGGAGTAAATACGTTTTTCATTTTAGTGTTTTAAATGGAAGAAATGCATCGATTTAGGAATAATTATTGATGCTCCATCCAAGATGTGTATTATGAGAACTGATTGTGGTAAATGGTGGGAAGTGTGGAGTGAAATATGACTCTAGATATTACAGTAGTATATATATATGTGTATATATATATATATATATATGTAGTGCTTAGTTTTCCATTTGTACTATACTATATGACTGAGAATGGAGATTTAACAGTTTTACATGTGACATAAATAAATAGTATCTGTAACTGACTAATTAGAGGAACAATCTGTGCATGTGTTTAGATTTGTAGATCAGTGTGAACAGATCACTCCAAGCACTATGAGAACGCAATGAACAAAAAGTGTTTTTTTTTTTTAAAACAGGAAAATAATGGATTCCAGAGAAGAATAAATACAGGATTAAACATCATCAGTCCTAAATGTAAAGGTAACTGAAGCTTTCTTATGATTGTACACCCAACACTGGTTTGTCATTTTCACATTTTGTTGCATTTTATACTGAGTCTTAAATTAAGTTTTATGAAAGGCATAAGATATTTTGTACATATTTTATCATGTTACAAACACGTTGAGCTAAGCTAGCCTCAGATGCAGACACTTCCATACCTTTTCCTTGCCTTTTTTCTTTCTTTTCCCCCATGATTCCCGGACCAGGACAACTAACCCAGCATTCAATCCATGTCTGCACAACAGCCTAAAATGACCACTTAAGAGAGGTCCCTCTTGCATTTCTTTGGGCTTTCCTCTGATGTCACCTTAAGGCCAAACTTCATATTTTTTCCACACTGCTAATGGATATCAAAACAGTAAAGATCATCTCCCCATTTTTTAATCCATCCAGCAGTTTGGTTTCTGATGTGGTTTCTGGGTCATCCTCTTCTCTGATTTGAACTCCACAATCACTCATCAGTTTTAGTTGTATGATTTGTTACTTTTAAATTAGCATCATATTTTCTTCTTACTTTTTACAGTTGTATAAAAAAATGCAGGCTATAGTTCCTGCAGTCTTATGCTTCCAGGTTAAATGCTTGAACAGAAAATTGTGCTAAAGATTCAGACCCCAAACACATATATCAGTATGTGCATTTTCAAACAGTCAGTAAAAGCACCTTTTTATTAATACCTTAATCCTGGAATGCAATAAAAATAATGAATATTAGATCTGTTTCTTCAAACATGCAGCATGAACAGTCCGTTATCATGATGTCACTGCGAGTATAAAGTAAAACTAGACCAAGTCAGTAAGGCTGGAGCGAAGAGAAACTGAAGCATCTGTCATGGTGAGGAACTCAACCCAGTTCTGATAGAAGCCACGAGAATACTCTCCCGTGTCAATGACGAGCCCCCACAGGCGGCTCTGGCCCGTTTTGTTCCTCAGAGCCAGCTGAGCCTCTCGCTCCGTCACGTTGAAGCTGATATTGAGAACCTGTGCCACCAACAGGTAAAGCAGTCCACCTGCAACAATGCTGCTGTACCAAGCACAGGTGAAGCAAAGTGCTGTGCTGGAAATGTAAAGAGAACATATTACTACTATATGATCTAATGTTTGAAATGTCTTTACAAGCACAGCATTTTTTTTCTTCTAGCTGGTTAACCAGTGAATATGTCACAAAACAAAGGCTCTGGCTCAACTTTTAAATTATACTGGCGCAACATATTGACATAAAACAATTATGAAATAAATATTTTATAATAATAAGTGTTTTAATAAGTGTTTTGCACAAATTAATGAAAAAAAAAAACAGACTCATGACTCAAAAACTGTAATTTTAAAAAGTGCAATTGATGAGTTGAATTAAATGTTTAATGATCAAACATATTAAATTTCAAGACTTTGTTGCAGAAAGAACATATAAAGAGCCCTGTACCTAGACTGACTGTAGACGCCGGGGCAGTAGAAGAGAGCTGTCATTAGATACTGTCGAGGACAGAGGCTGCAAAGCACCAAACTGATCCCGTACAGAGAGGTCAACACGAACACAGAGAGGGTCAGCAGGAAACTGCGATGGTTTGCCTGCCCAACACAGCTGTTTATCCTACAACACCTCAGCACAGACACACAAGACAATACACCAGTGAGACCAGGTTACGGGTCTCCTATTTTGGTTCCACAATTACTCATGCATATAAAATGACAGAACTGCTAGATTTAAAGTTTTTAGTTAGTTTACAAGTTAGTGAGTGACCTTATTAATCCTGTTACATTATTGCATAACTACACTACCTTTTGCACTTTATATAGTTCACTATGATCAGTTTTAGAGCAGACTGATTCTTCTCATGTAATTTAAGGCTTGAGCCGATTTTGGCAGAGTGCTCTGCAGGAGATGTTTCAACGTGACAGAGGAATTTCATCAGCAGCTGTCCCCAAAACAACCATGCTAAACTGGGTTTTGGGGGTATGTTTTTCTATAATCTGTCAAAATGAATCTTTAATCACTGACATTATTTCATTCTACAAACAAGTTTGCGGCATGTTGATATCCTGTTTGCAAATGTCCTGTCAGCCTAATGAGGCCCATCATGTGTTTACTTTATAAAGAAGCTGCTAAATTGTGACCTAGTTCTATTTTATCTAGTCTGGAAGAAATAAAGTGAATTATACCTTTAGTTTCTGTAGGGTTGTTATCTAATCTTTCATAATTCCGTTTTCATGATGTATTGTGATTTCACAATATTTTGCCCACAAAGGAAATATATATAGATGATGTTAAGTCAGACCCACCAGATACAATGATGATCCAGACGCTGGACACATGAGCCGCAGGTTCGACAGTGTCCAGCCCGTGGGGGTCGCATTATTTTGCACACAGGACAGCTGCTCCATTTTGCTCTTAGGGCCTCCTTTGGCATCTGCAGCTCTGCTGTTGTCCCTGAGGGAGAGGCTGCTGATTGGATAGATCCATTATTAACTTGTGTGGACTCCTTTATAGCCTCCTTACTGTGACTGTGCGCTTCATGAAGGGAAGCGGTCACAAATCCTGGGCCTCTCTTGGTGTGAATAAGAGAGACTATAGTGAAAATCATCCCAGTGGTCACGGTACACAGCTGCAGCTGGCTGATGTCCCCACGAGGTAAAATCTCTGTGATGAAGAGGTAATACATGTAGGCCAGAGAGTAAAGCGCAAGGGTGAGGAAGAACAGGGTGCGTCTCTTCTTTCGATGCGTCGCATAGTAGTACCACAGCACCAGGCCAGGCAGAGCTGTCAGGATGATCACACCCAGCAGGTAGTGCAGCGCTGCAACCTTCAGCAGGAGAGGCAGCAGCAGCAGGGCTGGGATCATGGAGATTTCCAGGTTGTCAACCATGATGCCAAATACAGGAGACTGAAATCCACTTTTAAGTGGTTTGTCTTTCAGCCACCTACAGAAAACAGTGGTCATAATTACAAAAATGTGTATTATTGTGACTAATCATTCCCCTTTTGGAAAGAGGAATGATTAGGAAAAATGGAATGTTGGAAAGTTGATTTGTTTTTCAAGTGCTTGAGCTGCATGCAAGATAAAATCAGTCCACATTAGTAGATTTTTAATGAAATACTGTACTCAGCCTTTTCAAGTTTAAGACACACACTATGGTTTCCTTTGGTGCTGTGATGGCATAATAGGTGAGATAAGCCCTTTTTATTATGTTCTGAGGTAATCCCAGGGAAAGCTTTTAGAGCCAGTCTACTCCTACTTTTCTCTCACTCATTCTGAATTTTGTATATATTTAAGAAGTAAATTTACCACACTGTTAATTTGTTTGTGGTAACTCGAAAAAGCAAACCTTTATTAAGGAATATGCATCAATCAAAAATAAAAATTTGTTTTAAAAAACAGATTTTCTGCAAGACCTCAAGATTACTTTGTGTGGTAATTCAGGTACCACACTAAAGGAATAATTTGACATTTTTGGAAATTTGCATCTTTGCTTTTCTCTTTGAAAGTTCATATCACTTTTCTAGGACGCTAAAGTCAGGAGACTGCCTACCACCACAGCTAAGGCTCATCTTGATCTTCTTCATCTGTGTAAAAAAAATAATTTTTCATCTATCTCTTGGCTGTGAGACATTGCCAATAAACCAGTGTCGAGTATTTCCAGTCTTATTGCTAAGCTTGTTATCCAGCTGTTGGCCATAGTTTCATATTTCATTGACGGACATGATAGTGGTATCACCTCATCTAGCTGTCTCTAGAAAGCCAATAAACTAATAGGATAAAAATCTCACACTATTCTCCTATGCTTCCTCTCTCTCTGGTGTATATCCAGGCTTTCTTAGTGACCCACGCATAGCAAAACAGCAGCTACTTAGAGTAGACTTTTAACAATAGTACTGCATAACATGTACTGTAAGCACTACTGGGCTGCTTCTACTTTCCAGTACACTGGAATTATAGTCTAGTTGCATTTAGTGCTAACCCCTTTTTTCACACATTCATACCTGTTAAAGGCTTCATCCAGATCTTCACAGTCACAGCAACATCCGTACTGGTAGAGATCACATTCACAGCAACACATAGGATCATCTGGCTCTGGCGGCTTTAACTTCTCCCATTGCATAATGGCTTGCTAAAGATGGAGTTTACAGTCATTTTAATGCAAAAGGCCATCACACAGCATACTGTATTTGTATGATAAATGTTTTAAAAACACAAACAGGCAATCCCATCAGGATCAATAAAAACTATCAGAACAAAGAGGGTTTATTGATTGCTTGGTTCCTTACATGGCCTTGGAAGACTCCACGATTAATATACACTGACTGTCTGCAGCACATGCAGACACACACACACACACACACACACACACACACACACACACACACACACACACACACACACACACTCACCCTAACTCAGTCAGCTCTCCCTTGATTGTTTTTGAGACTCAATAACTTCCTTTTTCCAGATGATATTTTAAATGCAAGAAATTACAAACAATGATCATGTTTACGAGAGTTATAAATAGGACATACATTGCAAAAATTTGCGTAAATGACTGCAAAAGATAAACAAAAGTAAAAATGCAAACGTGATGCTATTAATACTTTAACTGCATAAAATGATAGAAGTAAAGATTTCTATTCTGCAACAGATTACAGCAATGCATACAGGACCTGTACTTGTAACTCTAAAAGATATTTTAATTATAAAAATTTATCATTCCCATAATCAGAGTATTCTCAGTCTTATTATGTCCCCAAGAGCTTCTAATGTAATTTGTTGAAACAAGGCCACTGTGTCCGCAGGGACAATCTATCTGGGCCAGCAAACCCAAGACTTAAACTCTCTGAGATGTTCTTGAGTCATTGTCCATGTGAGTTATTACAGTAGTCTGATATATATCTGTGGTTATAGCCTTAATGTAAAGAGTCTGACACATATCTATTCAAGAATTACCAGAAAAAAAAGATAAATCTATGAGGACAAAATACTTATTACATTTAGAGTTTGTCTGTTAAAGATCACTATTATTCAGAGATAATAACTTATTTAACACTATCTAATCCCTGTGGGTGTTAACTGGTAATAGGGGACATTCACAAAGAAAAGATTTTCTGTGTTGACTTACCTTTTGTCTCCAATGCAAAAACACAAAACCAGCACTATACGTTGGCTCAAAGATTTACTGTTTCCAGACAAAGGCTATGCGATCCTCAGCAAACAATGAAGAGGAAAATGCTTAAGAAGATGACCCCTTGTCACCACTCTCCTTCTGTGAGTGACTGAAGGAAAAAAATGAAAAGAGCAGCCTAGTTTCTCATCAGTCATTTGTGATGAAAAAGGAAATTGCCATGTTCCTGCCCTGATGGTGCTGTGGTGACACCGAATCAGTGCAGTGAGATGGTTTCCATTTCTTGGATTCCCATGGTGGAAGTGTCCCAACAGACGGCAACTTGAAGTCCTGACAAGTGGCTTGATATTGTGTTGCATCTGGCAGCTCACATTTCCAAAGACTATCTTTCTCACATATCATTAAATAGTTCACAAGTCGTTCCCAGGCATACTCAGCCTGCTTCTGCTGTACAGCTTCCATCAGCTACCATTTTAGATTTTAATACTGGCATGCTTGGCAAATATAGGCCCTCCCTCATTTGACTGAGGGAGCCAGAGAGAGCCAGGAGTTTTTCATACCTCTTCCCACAGCTGATAGACTATGTTGAGGTGTTCAAAAGCAGCAACAGCAGCCCTGATAATCCACGCTGAGCTGAACGAGGGTGCATATGAAAAACATGACAGGCACTCAAAGATGAGAGAGTGAGAGATGATCCATGGGGGAGCCCCACCCTCTGGGATCATATTTCCTCCCACAAGCAACCTGACTTTGCTTCTCACCCACCTAAAACTCTGGAAGAGTTTGTGTGTGTGATCAAAGGCAAAACCAGTAGGCCCCTGTGTTTATGTTCATAAAACCCCATGTTCTATACATTACACTTTTTGTGTGACAACACTGGATACTTACAGTAACAGTACACTCCGTGACCCATGCAGAAAAGTTTTCTTTTCTCACCCAGAGCCCAGGCCCATAAAATCAGTTACGACACATGTTCATGCTTATGAACACTAGCAGACAGCTTATCCAGCCTTATCCAACCTGCTGTCTTATAGCAATTTAAAAAAATAATTTTTGATGTAGCCTACACTGTAATATAAAGCAGCTTTAAAATAAACTGCATCAGAAGTTACAGCTTAGTGAAATAAGAAAGCACACTGGAGCCTGGATGATAGACAATAAGACACACAAGATATCTTATTAGAGACACAATAACCAAATATGACCTTTACTAATTGTCATCCTATTTTCTTTGAACAAGGCGGCATTGTTCTGCATCTGACAGCAGAAACAAATGTTAAAATTGGACTGAAAGTCTTGAACTTTCCCTTGCACATAAGCAAACCCTTTTACAGTTTTGTTAATGTCTTCTTTACACACTCTACCCATCAATCATTACTAATTCAAGAATAACAGAAAGAGGGGCAGTTGCATTAGAAGCTATAGGCTGGTAATGTCTGCACTGGATGGACAGAATCAATGCAGAGAAAAGATGCTGCTCTTTCTCCTGCGGGTTATGCTTCCATTAGTCCTAATGGAGCCCGGAACCTGAGATAGCGACTCTAATCTATTTTGGAGGGTTTAATGCTGGAGAAATACACTGAATCAACAGTGCATGCTGAAGATTGTGCATCAGCAAACTGTTAAGATGCTGATTATGCAGCATGACAAATAAATGTAGTAATCGGTCCATCTCCTTGTCATATATTTGGACACTAATGTACTAAAGCATCAAATATAAAGTTAAGATGCTTTCAAGAAGAATGCCATGAATAATTTGTGAACAACTGACAAAGAGCAGTAAACAGAAAAATACACACTAAGAACCCGTCGGTTCTCCTCTCCACAGTTTTTCATGGTGCTTTGCAGGTAGTTTGCTCCAGACATCATGGAAAACTTGCCATGTTTCTCTAGTGGATTTTGAACTTCTCAGCTGCTTCCCTGAATCCTACTTATTCCACTCATGTGGAGATCACGGCTCTCTGAGGGGCAGTTATTGCAGGAATTCTTGCTCTTATTCTTGCTATAGATAGTTCCTCATGCTCCTGGCTGTGTGCTTAAGGTCACTGTCACACTGCAGAATGAATTTGGGACCAGACAGACAGCTTCCTGATCTCACTGCATTTATAGATAAAAGTCAGTCATTTTGTACAGTATTGCAAGTACATATGTATTATTTTGTGTTTTGTTTGTGGGGTGGGTGGGGTTTGTTGGAAGAAGCATTTTGGTGGTCCAATCAAAATTTAGCAGAAGTTTAGTTGCTGTTTGCTTATTTTTACACTGTCAGTCACACACACAACATACCAATATAGTTTCAGACATACAGTGCTTCATGTAGGTTAATATGCTTTATCCTGACTTTTGTTATGATACTAAAAAAAACATTTATGGGAAAAATTAAGTTTCAAAACATTAGTAAACCAAAGAGACTTTTCCTAACAGTCAACCTGTGGCATTCATTCCATCTGTGCACCACCTGATTATTGATTCTCACATAAGAGTGAAATTTGCCTATGAAACCAAGTTTCCAAAATTCTGGACTGGCTTGAAAAATCTATATTTTGGAAGACATATAATAAATAAAATCTTACTGAGACCATCAACTTTATTTATTTATTTTTTTTACATTTATTTTAGGAGACAGTAATGTACCATGGATAAAACAGCAATTACAACACAAACTAACAGATTCATTTATTCACATTTTTATATATAATATCAAGTATATAGTCCACAACATCACAATCACACGAGGTAAGACTTGGAAGAACTCCTCACATCCCCTGAACACAGTGCCTCTGTCCCTTTATCCATTTTCATGTTCCCATTTGATTAAATATTTGCATTTATCACGGTTTCATCTGGAGGAAAAGAAACTTTCACTCTTCTTTGCCATTACTAGTGGAGTGCAAGTGCAACACCTGATTGGGGCTCACTGATTTTAACCATAACATGATGGTGTATTCATGCTAAGTAATATGCTGAGACAAGGGGTCTCTGTATCTGCAGAGCAGACGGTGCCTAAGAAGATTTCCGTACTGTATTTTGATGAGTAAACTTAATGAAAATCAGCAAAATGAAATGTAATTTTTTTTAAGGTCATGGAATGTTTAAGGGGACGTAAACATCAAGGAAAACAAGGACTTCACATGACTGAGGCAGACACTGAGAACACAGGCCAATCGGTCTGCACTATGTAGCACTGCACTGGGGTTTGGATATTTGGGAGATGGGCTGAGAGGTAGGAGGCTCATTCCTCCAAGGTTCGGAAGGCATTCTGCATGTCTTCCAGCAGCTGGGCATAGTCTGCTTTGATCTTAGCTTCACCTTCCTTAACAGGGTCCTGAACAATACATGGAATGTACAAGGTCATTTACAGGGGCTGATGAAAAACAGCAAAGCAAAAACAAACGAAACATCTCCTCCCAAACGAAAAACACGTACGTACCTTGAACTTCATGGAGCTGATCTTGTACAGGATCTCCCCCATGTGTTCCCTGATAATGGCCCAGGTGATTTTGTTGTCGCTCTGAGCTGTAGACTCGACTGCATGTCGGGCCATGTCATAAAAAGCTATCGTGTTTGAGAGGATACCAACAGTTTTGTAGAAAGGGCAGAACCTGTACGTAGGGACAGAAGAATATGAGAACCTCACGATTTATGTAATAACCCAGTGAAGGAAAGAATATTTACACACACGTCGTTTAATACTGACATATTTCCACAGAAATTACAGAAATATCTTAAACTACAACATCCGAGCCACATGATTACAAGATTCAGTATGTTCTTTCATTTTCAAAATAATACTAAAGTTGGAAACCAATATCAAACTCTCTAAATGTAAAAGATATGTATTGGGTGAGTTGCTTTGCATTCACCTGTCATAGGGGGTATAACCGTTCTGCTGCAGGAAGTCATCCTTAATGAGCTTAGCAACTTCTAGAGTAATTTTATCACTTTCGGCGAGTGAGGCCTGTGAACAGAATAACATGAGTCCTTGTTACATTTTCATAGTCAGTAATGAACCCACTAACTTGCAAAGAAAATGTGCAGCTTAGAAAAAAATATTCAGGAAAAGAAATTAAGCATTTATCACACTGCGTCTTTTATACTGAGACACGTTCCTTCAGTCATGTGTACAAACTGTACCAAAGATGTTTCAATCTTCAGCTGGTAAAATTTACAATTGATAAACAAATCTGGTCCAATTTACTGTACATACAAATAGAGCTGAAAAAAACCCACTCATTTGGAGGGCACAGCAGCACCTCCCATGCATCCGTACAAACTGACAGTAAACTGTGATGTGCAACCTATATGAATTTAACCCTTTAATAAAGGGAGTGTTTTTGATCAAGTGCATCTGGCATTCAGATCTTCTTCCTAGTAACAGGCAAATTTTCTGCATTTCCCAGGTACTTCTGCCATCATGGCTGATTTTAAACCCATACATCCATACATTTTCATAACCACTTATCCAATTCAGAGTCACGAGGGGGCTGGAGCCTACCCGCGCTGTCATAGGGCGAGAGGTGTGGTACACTCTGGACAGGTCGCCAGTTTATCGCAGGGCTAACACTGAGAGACACACAGCCATTCACATTCACATTCACACCTACGGCTAATTCAGAATTGCCCACTAATCTAACATCCATGTCTTTGGACTTTGGGAGGAAGCTGGAGTGTCTGGAGGGAACCCACTTAAGCACAGAGAGAACATGCAAACTCCACAGAGAAAGGAGCACGGACTGCAGAGTGGTGCAGTGGTTAGCACTGTTGCCTCAAAGCAAGAGGGACCTAGGTTTGAATCCATCGGCTGGCTGGGGTCCATTTCAAATCATTTTATTTAAACATACTCACCTTGCCTACAAGCTGGACAATCTCAGCCAGGTCCTCCTCTTCCTGTAGAATCTCCTTGGCTTTTGTTCGAAGAGGAACAAACTCGGGGAAATGTTTGTCATAATATTCATCCAGTGCTCGTGTGTACTTGCTGTAGCTGATGAGCCAGTTTACAGATGGGAAGTGCTTTCTCTGGGCCAGCTTCTTGTCCAATCCCCAGAACACCTACAAACAACAACAACAAAAAATCCAAAAACAAAAAAGGGACAGTGTAAAATAGAGACATTTTTGCTTTAAGGTGAATTAGGTCAAATGTTAGCATTAAGTCACTACACATTACTTACCTGAACAATTCCCAGTGTGGCTGAAGTGACAGGATCTGAGAAGTCTCCACCAGGGGGCGACACACTAAGAGTATTAAAAGAAAAGTCAGCTTTATAGTAAAATAATTACATGCCTATATTTCTCCTGCTATTTTGCAAAGTCTTCTTAATTCCATTAAAAAGTTTCACATGGAAAGCTTACAGTTTAAATCAAAGTCAAAGATTTTCCCACCAAAGCAGTTTCAATATTACAACATGCAGGAGAAGGAGACATGCAAGTCAATCTTACATTTCCTCGACATGAAAACATCCAATGTATAGGAATTTTAGTTACAATGCTGCTAAGAAAAAAAAGCATGTCTATAAAAAAAACTCACGCTCCTACGATGCTGACGCTGCCTTCTCTTTCTGGATTTCCCAGGCACTTCACACGTCCAGCGCGTTCATAGAAGGAGGCCAGTCTGGCGCCCAGGTAAGCGGGATACCCGCTGTCTACAGCCAACAACAATCATGAAGGTAAATGCTTCACAGGGTCTTACGAACTGCGTGACTGTGTCTTAACAAAGTCATAGTAACGACAACAATAATAACAACAGTATTAACTGTACTTAAATAGAATAGTTCACACATTAAGTGAAAATCAAAGTGCTTTACAACAACATGGATCAAAGAGGGCATCAGTAAAATAACAGAAAAGGAAGACATGACATTAAAATACCCAAAAATTAAAAAACCCTACGACAGAAATAAATACCAGTGAGCAACATAACAACTACATAATTGCAAGTTTGAAGCAATATGTTTTAAGATTTTGTTTGTAACCATTAAACTCACCAGCAGGCATTTCAGCCAGTCTTCCGGAGATTTCTCTCAGAGCTTCGGCCCATCGAGACGTCGAGTCAGCCATCATGCTCACATTGTAGCCCATATCTCTGAAGTATTCAGACAGTGTGATCCCTGCAGAGGCAAACATTGCATTTGATGACATCTTCAAACTATTGTGCAGAGAGAACAAAAACAAAAACAACAAAAATACACACTGCTTTACTACTAGCTACTGTAATGACGTTCTGAATAGCATTTCAGAGCGTTTTAATTTTCCCACTACTCTAAAAAACTGACTTTTTAATTCTTTTAAGTATATAGTAGAAGTTAAAGTTAACAATGAATCTGTTCTCTATAATACAGGTGGTTGATACCTGTATAAATGGAAGCCTCTCTAGCAGCCACAGGCATGTTGGAGGTATTAGCAACCAGCGCTGTTCTCTTCATGATGCTCTCAACTTTGCCATCAACTTCCATAGTGAGCTGTTGGGCAAGAGCAGCATTAACACAGTAAATATGAACAAAAGTTGTACAGTTTTTCCTAAAACAAATACTAAATTATATTATTTTAATGTTTTCTATTTAGTTTTTTTCTTAAGCTTAAATGAGTCAAAAGCGATGCAGTAGTATATAAGTATATTAGACAGACATAACCCAGATAACAAATCAAAAGCTTTACGATCATCTACCGACCTCGGGGAAATCTCGCAGCACCTCAGACATTTCGTTTCCACGCTCTCCACAGCCGACATAGATAATGACATCACTGTTGGAGTACTTGGACAGTGACTGCGAGATCACAGTCTTTCCACATCCAAAGGCTCCTGGTATAGCAGTGGTGCCACCCTGCACACAACTTTACAGCACAAAGGTCACACAGTTTCCAGATTATAGCATCCAGCATAAATAAGTGAACAACCATCAGTAGAAAACTCACTTTACATATGTACATGTGATATATATATTATATAAATATGTCATAATGCAAGGCAAATATGTGCATTATTTTCTCTTGAGTACTCACGGGAAAAGTGCATCCAGAACTCTCTGACCAGTCAGCAGCGGATGATTGGCTGGTAGTTTTTCTGTTACTGGGCGGACTTGTCGTACTGGCCACACCTGCACCATCGTGAACTTCTCCTTAATGCCTTCAAACTCAAGCTCCAGAACCACATCCTAAAAGCACGAAAAATCCAAAAATCAGATTTTATCCAACAGAAAAGCATTTTGCTCCCGGAGCAACACTCACTGAAATGTCGTAGTTTCCAGGTGGGGCCAGGTAGGTGACGGTGCCTCTGTTACGAGGTGGAAGCATCAGCTTGTGCCTGATTAAGGAGTTTTCAAGCACCACACCATAGATATCTCCGCCAGTTATGTGACTGCCAACCTGGAGAGGGAATCACATGAATTTAGGCAGAACACTTGAAGAAAAAAATGACTTCCAACAGTGGGTTTTTCTTACCCGAAGGTTCTGCCCAGGGGAAAATTCCCATTTGATATCTCTGTTAAGAGCACCAATGTTTACTCCTCTTGGGATGTAAATACTTTTAGTGAGGTCATTGATGTCTTTTAGAGGGCGCTGGATACCGTCAAAGATGGAGCCCATGATGCCTGGTCCCAGCTCTACAGAGAGGGGCTTTCCAGTTCGAAGGACGGGGTCCCCGACAGACACGCCAGCTGTAGCATCAAGTTAGGGGAACCAAACAAACCTGTTTGACGCATTTGCTATCAGCCAAGTAGCATTTATGATATCAATTCAGTGTGATTTTTTTTCTTTTAGTTTAGATGTTTGTCAAAAGAGGCAAGACAAAGGATACATGTCTCCTCATAGACCTGAATAGTTGCCATGTCCCCCTCTAAACGGATGATTTCTCCCACCAGCTCACTGTGACCGACACGTACCAGCTCATACATGGCTGCTCCTGCCATCGCAGTAGCTGTGACCACTGACAGCAAAACAAGAAAAAGAAATTACACATATTGATATGATTAAGAAACCTGATGAACAATTACCATTTTTACTTGTTTACATTTTCAGCTGGGACAATATTAAAAAAGTCTGAACCCATGTAAAACACCAAGAATATACTTAAGTATAAGTCATGCATTTCAGAAAAAAACAAAACAAAACTCTACAGCCACACTAAAGAGACATTCTTTAGAGAGATTAGAGAGATTTTCTGTACAGGTCATTCCAAATTACCTGTACATTTAATAATGGTATAATGGGCCCTTCTGAACAATGTTAATTAAGAAGAACTGTTAAGATCATAAATTATGTCATGATTTTGACATCATGTGATGAAGTTCCTTAATTTCTCAACTACTCCAACGAAACCTTTTCTCTTTTTTCTTCAGAAAATTCACAATATCACATATCACAACCACATTATATAACTGCACATAACTTGAAAGAGTCTTAAACATGCATTCTAGCCATTTAAAAGAGAAGGTGAATAAAGCAGACCTGGTCCAGAAACACCGTGCACATATCCAAACCGGCTTTCTCGCTCCTCATCCTGGATCTTGGGAAGTTTTGAGGTATCCATCTTGACAGTTTATATCCTACTAAATCCCCTGAGGAGCAAACAGGAGACATACGTGCTTTCAAGTAATTTTATTACACCAACTTTCACGCAGTTTAACACATTGTGCAATACTTAATCATCGCAAACGTAGCCAGGGTAAAGCTATTTTAATACTATTTTTAGTAGTTTACTAGTTTTACAGTCTCTGATTTTAGATCCTAGTGTGACAGGGAGATTTATGTGTGCACCGTGACTTGATGGTTTCTCTGATAAATGAATGACCAAGCAGAGCAGTGTAAGGTCATGAGCTAACTCTGCTAAAGCTGCAAAACATTTTATACATTTCACCAGAATCTGGAGATCAGATAAAAAAAAAAATAAAAAATAATAATAATAATAATAATAATAATAATAAGTCACCGCTGTCATCGCTGGCCAGATGGTAGGTTGTTTGTTGCTCCATACGGAAGGTTGAGAGTAAAGCTGATTTGTGCGTGTGCTCGTATAAGTCAGGTGACTACCTAGCATACACTAGCTACCTCACCGCATACAGTTTAAGATGAAGTAACGATTTTTCACTCAAAATTTAGCCCATAACAGGAATGGAAACTGTTAAGAATCTATAACCTTACAAAGATTATATAAATACTGTACCTGATATCAATGGGCAGTTGTCCAGGTTTGTCTCTACCGTAGAAGACTGAGGAGGAGCTTCGCTGTGCTAATCACCTGCCAACCACCCGACTGTCACGGGAAGAAAACATCACCATTGCGGCTCAACCGGCTTCCTGTTTTGCAATGCTGGTAGATTAGTACAGAGCCAATATGGCGTCTGACAGTTAACAGTTTCGTAAGTTCCGTTGGTTTACGCACTGCCACCAGGTGCATTACTGACCTCTGCTGGATATAATTTACTGGCCTCTCTGTTTCAGTTTTGAAACAAGTGACTGTGTTATACAATTATTTCGACACAGAAGGAATCACGGCTAGAATATCAGCCCAAGGATCGACATTTAGGTTAAAAATAGACCTTGGAGATGCTATAAATTTTGTCCAGACGCCTGTCCCACTTCGTGATATGACCCAAAATGCACTTTTTGTGAATGATCAGAAAACAGATAAAACTGTCAGGGTACTACTGCTTGTTTCTGTTATTCTAAGACACAGACATTAAATGGTGGAGTTTTGCTGTTGAAACTATAACATATCCCATAACACTGATGCTCAAAGTTGGTTATAGAAAAAAATCATGCTGAAGAAAAACAGGGCTTTGGCTTTAGACTGTGATACTTGGAGTGGGTGTAAAATTGATTTGGTGGCAGTTTTTTAACAGAGCTTAAATGTGTTTTTTTTTTTTTCAGTACAGGAGATAGGCACATCTCCTGTACTGAAAGGAAAAAGAGGGAGTGCAAACTTTTGAATCACCTCTATGTCCTTTGAAGGCCTGTAACTTTTCAATTTTTCATAGTAAAAGTTTGCATGCCTACGTTAAATATGCTGAAGTTATTGTACACAAATAATAATAATAATAATAATAATAATATAATAATCTGATTCTGAGGGCATCAGGTGGGAATGTTTTTCAGATTTGGTTGGCTTTATATGGACTGATCAAAATGTACTTGCTCTTTTTTGGGGGACAAATTTTGTTTGCTTTCCATATCTGCTCATTTTGTGTCGAATTGTATTCTCAGTTTTGTTTTTTTTTACATGTCTGTGATCATTGAACTCACTGTAGCAATTTTGTGCCTCCTGTGGTCATTTGCACATTTGCACATTGACTGTTTGGCGTCTTATTTTGGTTATGTCGTTTAATTTAAATGTCACTTTAGTTCTTTTATTTGTGAATTTGGTAGGGTTGTGTTTTTTTATTCATTTTGTGTCTCTCTGTGGTGATTTGCATCTAATTTTGATCGACTAGTGTATTATATTGTTCCTTTTTTGTCTGATTACAGATCATTTTGCATGTCTTCATTTTTGATTTGTGTTTTTATGGTAATTTTCCATCATTTTGTGGTCCTGTTTTTGGGACTCTGCCAATTTCTGTCACATTCTGTCTGATTTTGGTTGTTTTGAGTCTCTTTGTAGCCATTCTATGTCTCTTTTTGATCATCTTGTAAGTCTGTATGTATGCTTATGTGATTTTTGTCTTTGTGATCTCTTCATTGTATGTCTCTGCAACTCATTTTGCTTGTTTTCTGTCTCTTTTCCCCTTGGCCTATGCCCAGCAAGGCTGTTCAGTAGTCTATAAGTAATCTTCAAGAGGGTTATAACCCCCAGTATCTAGTGGGGTTTTAAGTTAAAAAGGAAGAAGTCAAAGAGAAAGAAGACAAGGGTTCAATAACGGCATGATTTTCTGGCTAACTTTGGAAAGTTTATTATTAGTCAACATTTTCAAAGACACATCACAACAAATAGTAATATAATAGTAATACTATATAATTATATATAGTAATGTAACAGCTGATCCAAACTGTCAGACAAGATACCTTCATACACATAATGCAGGGAAATGAAATATGAGGTAGCAATTACAAAATGTCTAATGGAATTAAGTGTCACATGGAAAATTAAATTCTATAAAATAAAAACCCTTAAATCCTTCAGCATTATGGTATGATTCAGTGCTTGTTTTTAATCGGCTGCCAATTATCAAGGCATACATTTTAACTTGTTATAGTAAGTAAAGCACAGGTTTGCTCTACTTAAGTGTTTGAGTTAGCCAGTTAGATAGTGTGCCAATGAGCCAGCATGCCCAATACAAAGACCCTGAAACTCAAGAAGCTTCATGGATGTCAGCCAGTGATAACATGTATTATTTATACCTGTGCTTTTCTTACACTGAACTGTTCTCTGTGCAAAAGGTCTAGTGCTGGGACTCCTGTTGCTTATGGGTGGGAGGTGTTCAAGGTTTCCGTTTGTTAGGACATTTCATTAGAACACGCATTTAGAACAACAATGTTAAAAAATAACGGCCCACATTTCCATGTGGTAGAAAACTAAACATTGATCCTACAGTGAATCTGTTTTTTAAACCTGATGAGGATATTTACCTGAAACAAACTGGTGCAAACTGTGTAGACATGCTACATTAATAGTTCATTTGCTCATGAAATATTCATGTAGCAGAGCAGAATTAAAAAGACCTTAGAGGTATTTTGGCAGCAGCGGCTTGGTACAAAGAGTCCACTAGATGGAGCCAGATGGAGTGTTTCATAGTTTTCTTTCATTTCTACTGAAGATCCAGAAGAGGAAAACTTCACATTCTGTGTTTGGTCAGTCCGACCACTCATTCTCATCAAGCTCAGAGTCCTCCTCAGAGTCACTGTACTCAACTGCAATGCGTCGGGAAAGGATGGTAGCTACGTCATTCCCCGCTGGCTCCTGCTTGCTCTGCTGTTCCCTCTGCTCTTGGACTTTCTTCAACTGGATGCCTAATGAGGGCAGACATATAATAACATAAGACAGAATATTGTACGTCTGTCTTGCACAGAGTTTTAGGTGATCACATCTGGGTTTATCTGACCAGCTGGAAGCAATGCCAAATGTGTCTGACAACACTGACTCACCCATGCGGATGGCAGACAGCAGGTCACTTCTCGCATCTCTCACAGGTTTGGTATCAGGTCTGCAGCCTTCACTGTGTCCTGCTAGGTGCGAGGGTGCAGCTGGTGGAGGGAGAGGAGGAGGTGGGGGACCTGGGGGAGGAGGGACCGTGCGAGTTCCTGGAGGAGGTATTGGTGGGAGTGGGTAGCCTGGGCCTGCATGCCCAACTCCATTATGTGGCGTTAGTGGATGTGCACCCAGTGGAAAACCAAAGGCTGTCTGGGCTGATGGGATTGGAGGGCCTGGGACAGGAGGTGGTGGGATAGACCTGTTTGACAGTAAAAGAAAGAGGATTAAGTTGCAGATGCCGAAAAAAGGATATTATATTTCAATTTCTCTCGCATACTTGTAATCTGCAGGGAGACGAATTGAACAGTTCATTTGGTCTGCAGCGTGAGGCTCTGCTGTGGCATAGGTTACTCTCTTGTAGTTGACGTCAATGCTTTGGTATTCATGCTCCACAGGTGGTGAGGGGTGTGCGTTCCCAGGAACGTAATCATGAGACTTGGCAGAGTTACAAGCAGCATGGGTAGGGACTGGAGGGATGGGGTAATCTAGGAGGTCAGGCCTGGATAAACAATAAAAGAGAGTTTGTCATGCAGATGCATCCACATATCCAGATGGTAGATTTGTTTTTACAATATCAAAGCTGAAGCTTTACAAAACAAAGACATTACAATTTGGGTTACAAGGTCCCATTTGTGAAAATGGACCCCCCCCCCCGAACACACATACACAAACACATGCACACACACATGCACACACACAAACAAGATTTTATTCCTGCCAAGCTTTGTTTAGCATTGTGATTATCATATTTCTATACTTCTAGGATAAGATAAGGTATACTTTATTTATCCCAAAGTTGGGATATTCCTTAATTCCTTCTACAGTATCATATTATACAGAAAGATGTATTGTAAACTTTATCCAAAACACAATCTTAGTAGCATTTCTAACCTGCCATCTGGAGAGAGTGAGCCTTCCGACGATGCTCCTCGCCTGAGAGTCTGTGGATGTCGGTGATCTGGACGAAGTTCTTTATCGAATGCCATCATGTTCCACTCCTGCCTGCGGTTTCGAGCCTTTCTGACCTTCTTCACCTCGCGCTGAATGGTGCTGCTTTCCACACATCGCTTCTGTTCCTGCAAGACGATGGAGACACAAAGGTTGAGCACGCACTCGGTAAGTAAATACATAAACATAAAGGAGCTGGGGAGAATGCACTCTGACCCTTTGCCTCCGCCTTTCTTTCCTCTTCTCCTCTGTGTCCTGAAGCATTTTCTCTTTCCACAGGTCAAAAAAGTATGACGGGTCAGAGTAGTATTTCATTGCATCAGTAGAATCCTCTCTGTATTTAAAAGCCAATTTCCAACATGACGCATTAACTGAAAACATAAACTGATCAGATGTCTTTTTTTTCCTTTTTTTTTTTAAAGTGCAGTACCTGTAAGCAGTGAGGTTGCTGAGGGGAGGAGGTCTGTCACTGCTGTTGTACATATCAGCCACAGAGCTTGGAAGGCTGCTCTTGGACAAAACCTGTTGGTCCTGGACAGTAGAGCTTCTGAAGGCCTTCCTCATATTGATGTCCTGAAGGGAAACTTCAAAACAGCAAAACAAAGGAGGAAAGTTTAATATAAAGCATGTGAGAATAAAAAAAACAAAAAACAAAGCAGAAAATAGATGATTTACTAATACCAAATAAACTAACCCTCCTCCACGCTGGAGTCCAGTTGGGTGACCTTGACGGCCAAGCGGTCGATTCGGTCCTGAAGAGAGTTTGCACGCACATAAAAGGTGTTGGCTTCATTAAAAAGTTCCCCAAAGACATTTTCTGCATGTTTACCTGTAACGAGAGCAAAAAAGCTGAAGAAAGTGGAGGAAAAGGAGCTGCTAATAAATATAAAGGTGTGTAAAACCTCAGTGAAATTGACAATGAAAAAGGTAATTCCACCTAAAAGACATAATGTTGACATGAGCTATCTAAATCAAATCCCTTAAAATGTTTGTTTCCTGCACATTACATAATCAAGGGCACATTTCAAACAGCTCAAATCCACTTAATGTAAAAGCTATTAGACTGCCCGTATTTGTCTCTGCCCACTTAGTTTCCGTCTTAGCTGGCTATTATACAAAGCTTTACAGTAAGCTCTAAGCTTCTGTAACTTTACTAATTCTACACACACACACACACACACACACACACAAACTATCAAAGGATTCGTGTTCCAGGAGTTCTTTTTGTTTTCTCTGTCTCACGTTTGTAACAACAAAAGCACACAGGCCATTTAATACTTACACAGACATCGCAACACTAAATTTAACATTTATGCCACTCTGCTTCTGCACAAATTAGTGTACAGAGTTAGAAACATTTTAGCAGTGACTGCAGTGTTGGATAACAATTCATATTGACTCAAACAGACAAATGTGTTGCCCTCAAATACATGTGTGTTTTTTTTTTTGTTTGTTTGTTTGTTTGCTTTTTTTTTTGTTTTTGCCTTGTTCAAAGTCTAGCAATTAAGTGACACTCTTTTCTGATAATACCCCTTAAATGATTGAGAAACTATAAGCACTCCCGTGACTTAGGGGATATATGTCAATATGTCAAATCATTATCCCCAAAATGCAATGATTTCTGTGTTGTGTTTGTCCACCTGGGACTGACATACACAATATGGGCAAAAGTATTGGGCCATACCGCTTAATGTTTGAGGTGTTCAGGTGTTTTAAGTCCCATGTGCACAGATGTATAAAATCAAGCACCTAGCCATGCAGTCTGCCTTTACAAACGTTTGTTATAGACAGGATTGTTCTAAAGAGTTCACTGAATTTGAGTGCGGTACTGTAATATAATATAATGTCGCAACAAGTCAGTTTGTGAAATTTCCCTCCTATATATTCCACAATCAACTGTAAGTGGTATTATTGCAAAGTGGACGCATTTAGGAACCACAGCAACTCAGGCATGAAGTGCTGAGGCACATAGTGTGTAAAATCCAACAACGCTCTGCTGACTCAACAGTGGCAGAGTCCCAAACCTCCTCTGGGATTAAAAACATTTTAAAAAAAAAACTGTACGCCGGGAGCTTCATGGCATTGGCTTCCCCTAGGTGTGATGTGTAGGTGACCCACTGCTTTTGCCCATATAGTACATTAGTTGCAACAACACAGCCTGTTAAATACATAATAAATTAGGCTAGAAACCATTATGTGCCCATTAGTTGGCCACTGCATCACTTTTAATGATCTTCTTTCATTTTAATTTGGGGTTATTATGCCCTGAATATGGCACAGTTATCCTTATGATTTAAATTTTGTATTTGCTTAGTAGTGGCAACATTTTCCAGATCATACAGCTTGTAATGATCACAGGTTAAAGATACATCTGAATATTTTATGACACAAGCATTTCTGAACTTGAGCAACTGTAAACGTACTCAGACTGCTGAGCTGACGAATAATGGCGGAGAGCGTGTTGTTGGTTACACATTCCAGCTCATTGCCAATTCCATCAGGCACGGCACCGTGGCACAGGTGCAGAGGCTCAATGTTCCTCTTGACCAGAGGCATGACCCCTTCTCACATCTCCGCAGCTGCTTGGAGTCAGAGGGCAGAGCTGACAGCGTGCTGGTTATTGCAACCTGTAGGCTACAGCAATCAACATATTAATGAATACTTATACAAAAACATTAGTGGTAATAAAATGTTGTGTCTAAATGCACTGGGTGCACTGACCTATCCATACAGTTAATGCAGTCCAGGTTAATGCACGTCATTAATGTGTCATCATTTCTGTAAGTTAATAATTTCAAAGGCAACAGAAAAATGAAAGCTAACAGTAGACACTTCAAATAAGTCTTTATTCTAAATGACAAGGTAAGTAATTCTTTATTTTATTAAATTCAACATTTAAGTGCATAATTGGTATGCCTGTTAACCTTCGTTGCATTTATTAATTTAAAAATAGTGGGGGAAAAAGTGCAATAGACAGACAAAATAAAAATAACACCTTTAAAGGGTTTTTTTTTTTTTTTTTCCATATTTGCTGCTTTGTACATTGGGCCACTTGCTGTTGAATGTCCCAGTTTATCACTACCTGTCAAAGTGGTAAGCCTATTGTATGTTATTGTGCATTTTTGCAAAGGCGATAACATACTCGCTGTAACATCTGTTTTATTCAGGAAGCTTATTGTGACAAAAGGGGAGATAACACAGGCACTCTGTGTCTATTTTTTAAGCAAATTTGCATTTCTCTTTACACCTCTATCAGATGAAAACATGGGCAAGGCAGCACATTGGTAATATAAGAACAATAAAAACATAAACTTACCACAACTACCATATGTAATTTTGATAGATATTTTTGCAGCTTGGAAACCAAAAGAAAATGTTTAACTACAAAGAGGAGTACATGCTTAATGTTTCACTGATACCGAGAGAACGACTTTGGAGCTATAACACCAAAAGTTCACTGCAGCATTTTTAACAAATAGCCCACAAACCACGACATATTCAGATGACATTTAATTTCTAGAGAAGCTATATGTTCATATATTTGGCTGTCTCCATCAGTGTCGCACTGGAGGCAGTTTTGACCTTTCTTAAAGGTGCTGTTTATTGTGTCTGTTAACTACACCCTATCAAGCAGTTTGTTATTGTCTTGCTTCTGGTTACAGACAAATTAAGTGCTTCACACTTGTATTGCTGCACCATAAGAAGGAAGCACAAAAGAGGCATTTTCATGTTAAAACTCTGTAACCTTGGAAAATTCCTTAGACAGCTTTAGCATTAGATTTAGATCTGTTTTTTTGTGCACTGAAACGTTAGGAGCTGTATGTCTTTGCAGCCAGTATGGCCAGGAGTAACAACTGGGCCTACAGTGACCATATAACCCAGGCTTCATATGGTTGTGGTGTTAGATTTGAACAAGTTACATTTAATATAAGTGCACTGAAACAATAAACCGACCACTTAAAATACTAAATATTTAAAATATGATAACACAATATACTTTTTTAATCTTTTCAGTCATAGGAAACATGAAACAGCCTAACTGGGGGTAAGCATGGTGTTTCAGAGGTCTGAAAGAGTGTACTAACAACCTAAACAATTTTTGAGTGACAAATTCATTTTTTACAAGGACACAGCAAAAACATTTTTTTCTGAATACTAACACACAAAACAGGAGATATAGCCTATAACAACAGAGCTTTTCCTACCATAGAGTTCCCTTAGAGTTTGCTTGTCGGTTGGCTCAACGTATGTTTTTTTTTTTTTTTTTCACGTCAGCACGCAGGGAAGAAGCTGTCAGAGTTGGGTCCAAGCTATTTCCTCCAAATTAAACAGACTATTTGCTGGACTGCTGTAGTCTGCAATGTGCTGAATGGTGACAGTCATCTCTGCAGGGTGGAGTTCACTCTGAAAACAAATCTCCGGTCCAAATCACAGCTTGAGCCATGAGGGGATTTGGCCAGCAGATTACTCCTGTCATCCAATCACAGTCGCCATGGCATCCAGTATTTTATTTCAGGATGTATTAGTCCTATTTTTGAGGACTGTGAGTCAACCTTCTATGAACTGGATATTCGTATGCCAGCCTCTAGTTTTTGACATCAAATCAAGACTGAATCAATTTTTTTTTTAAAATTCAAAGTGTGATACAGACACAGACATGCAAATGATCACTTTTTGATAAACAAATTTATTGACAGTTTTAAGTGATTAATTACCAACAGCTCGAGCACAAAAGTTAAATACATAGAGCAGTTAATATTTGTACAATTCTTAATTTTAAGAGTTCATTTTGTGCAGCATTTGACTTTATTCTCTTGCTCTTTTAATTATTCCTCATGTTTTGCAGCATGATTTGAAATTTGTGTGTGTATTGTGTGTGTGTGTGTGTGTGTGTGTGTATTGTCTGTGTGTGTGTGTGTGTGTGTTTCACTTCACCATTTCTCAGTTTTTCTCTGTTCTTGTTTCAGATCAACTACTTGGCATAAACAGCACTATGTCAGTCCCTTTTAGGATGACCTGGATTAACACTGAAATGAGACGCTCAAAATTTTACACACACACACATATACTGTTTTGTTTTGGGTTTTTTTTTTTTTCTTCACAGATGGTACAATCTGGCTTGTGGGAGGGAGTAGTGTAACCCAGATATGAGAGCTTAAACCTTTTTAAGTAGCACACCATGAAATTATGACTCAGTTATTACAGGAGAATACCCAGTTCTGAGACACAGTTTAATCCAGCTGTCTCAACGCATTCTGTATTGGTGATATATTTAAAGTAAGAGCCTCATTTTTGTCTTTCTTTTTTATATAAATGCTTAATGTGAATTTTAAGTGCACAAGCAGATTTTAAAAAGACTAGAGGAAAGAATGGGATAAAGAAAACTGGGATGATTTATATTGTGTAGATAGATAGAAAATCCAAAGAAAAAAAAGCAGGGTTCAAGCTGAATTTCAAAGATATATCCAGGTACAAGGTGGTGGGCCATGACATCATTATCATGTATAACTGGTGAGTAAGACAGGTGCGAAGAGGGCCTTTCAGTTTCATCCTTAGCCTCTTTCCTCATCAGTGAATTCAACACAGTAAAACTGAGATGGAATGAATTGTAAGCAAAACAAAGACAAAACAGTCTTATACTGGAAATGTCATATTTCTCTACAAAAAAAATGAATAAATAAATAAATAAATAAAAATAAAACAATTGTGCCACCAAAATACAAAATAATTACTGAATCTATAACTTATCCCGCACATAATTTATTTAAGAGTTTGTGCTCACTTTCATGACTTGCAGAAAATTTCACTGAGATACATAAAGTTTATTTCATGGTCTTTTTGTCTCTAGAGGGCACCGAAGTATTACTTTTTTCTAGCGTCCTGTGGAGTCTTTCAGTGAAGGACAGTCTGAGGACAGCATTGTCACTCTTTACATGTTAAATATTTCCATTTAAAATGAAAGGTGTTGACAGCTGGTTCTTAATATGCTTGAGTGGCTGCTTAACTGTGATACTCTGAATGTTTTTTCATTTCATTTTTTAAACTAATTAGAGTGTATAGGTTGCAGCTCTCCTCTGTGTTGGTGTAATTCTTTCTGGTCTGCACTATAAAACAAGAATTCTCACTTGTTGTCTTTGATAACTAAATATTGCTGTTTTTGTATCATCCTGTATGCATCCTTCTTAGGTTGATTTAATGGTATATATATATATATATATTTTTTTTTTGCCACAATGAGCTAATGGAGGTTTCTTTATTATTCTATAAAAGTTCTGTTATGTCTTAATGTTGCACACTGCATCTGAAAGTTTAGTCTGGAAGTTGTTAGGTAATAAAACAAGACAAAACAAACAAACAATACAGTACTACAGGAGATATTATTCATAGTCACACAGATGTACAGTACTGTGCAAAAGTCTAAAGCCAGTAGCCCCCATTTCTTTATATTTTGCATCCAAGGAGCCAGACTTTCTTTTAATTTTTATAAAGTGGTCTTGAACAGTAGTTCTCCAGGCTTCCTGAAGGTCTTTTAAAGTTTTTTTGGACACTGGCTACTTTTTAACTCATTTTCAGGCTAGTCCTTGTACCTGACCATATCCAGAGGGATGTTTTTTGTTTGTTTGTTTGTTTGTTAAGCCACTTAACACTGACCTATGACTCATTCAAGCATAAAAAGGCACCCAACTCAAGGGATGAACCGGTGTTGTGTCTACACATAACAGCTTGGCCAAGAACCAATTTTTCTACTAGTATCTTTATGCACTTTGGTACTTGCAGCCTCTTGCAAAAACATAAAGTTTTCTTGATTCTTAAAAAAAGAAAAAAAAAAAAAAAAAAGAAAGAAAGAAAAAGAAAAAGGACCCTTTATTGTATAATTTTCTGTTATATGTTTAAAAAGATAA
>VUQI01030112.1:0-19928 GCA_015106735.1 Paratilapia polleni | reverse complement strand
TGAGACAAAAAAAGAGAGAAAAAAAAAAGAAAAAAAAAAAAAAAAAAAAAAAAAAAAAAACTTCCAAGGAAGAAAAGTCCAACTTTTACCACAAAATTTGATAAATAATGAGATTCTCTACATATCTGTCTATAGAGAGGAGGCAACATGACCTTCCTTGTTAATTTTATGCAGTTAAATTTTTATGTCATTTACTATGTAGGCATGGCCTGAAGGGCCTTTGACATTCTAAAACAAAAGAATGAAAGTGCTGCTTCCATAACTTATTCGTGGTCTATTTAAAACTTAAAACCAGCCCTCCAATTTATATATTGATGTTGGACAAATAGGCTGCAGTTCTGGCCACAAACTCCAAATTGAATATAAGCACAGATGAAATATAGTCCAGCTATAATAAATTACACCCTGGAAATAACCATCTCCTTAATCATCATTTCAGAATGGAAAGAGTCTCAGGAATGAAGTGTGTGTATTTAATATGGGTTGTGGTGTTTCATGAAAGGCTGAAGCAGCAGCAGCAACAGCATGAGAGTGTGTTTACTCTAGCATACACGTGTGAAACATGCTGTCTGCATCAGCGTGGGACTGTGACAGCTGCCTGTCACATCTAGCCCCCCTGAGGAACTCCTGCTGGGAGGGTGTGTGTATATTTGTGTTCCTCAGTGTGTGATAGCTTCACTGTGTTGCTGCAAATCATATGTCATAAGTGTGGGTGGGTGGGGGTGGGAGGGGGGAGGTGTAGTGGAGGTAAGAAGCTTTGGTTGTAAGCACTTTGTCTAGCTTTGCTATATGATCGAGCAACACACCGTGTTCATACAACAGCAGTGGAACAAATCGCACACTCTGATCTGTCTGAGTGGGAGCACAGTATGTGGTGAGCAGCTGAGACTGAAGCTGGTTTCAGTTTGTTTATGAGGATCTTCCATTGATGATGTTCACTACCTCAACTGAAAAAGGCTTTTTCCTGCATTAAAATCACACTCGCTACCTACTCAGTCACCATGCTGATCTCCACACTGTTATTCACTAACTTGCTGTTTAGAATGCTCCGTGGGTCAGGGGAGGGGGGGTTTCTAAACACTAGAAAGCTGCATGAAGGACAGTGACAATATTACACCATTTACTATTTTCATATCTTTTTCTTCATTCTCTGCTAAGTCGATGCTGACTGAATGAAGTTTAACAATTTCCATCACTGTCGAACTTCATTCAGATGAAGCCAGTGAATACCTATGGAGTTTCAGTTACCTAGACTGTACTTTGGAGGGCAGCTCAGGTATATTAACTACATTCAGATTATCTGTCGACCCATTCTGGCATTTTTTATATTTACTTTTTCCTTTGTCTGAAAGTATGACCTTATCCACAATTTATTTACTAGTAGACAATCTTCTGTTTTTTAAAAGCTCAGTTTCTGCTCTACTGACTCCCACTCCACTCTCTTGGATCATCTGGTGACAGCAGTCCTTGTTCTGCTGCAGGCTGCAGAGCTGAACAAGAACTTCCATCGCCAGCTCCAGTCCAATACAGTGGAACTGGAGTCACCTCAATATATTGTTCAATTATGCATTTGTCACACAGTACTTGGTATTTGAAATATTTGCAATGAAACCAGTGCCACAAATAGAATCTAGCAGTGACCAGTGATGACTGTAGAGCCATTTGACCAGGGAGGGCAAATGACTCTCTTCTTTTTCATTGTGACAGGAGCTCAGGTTATCAGCCTGAAAATGAGCAGAATAAACAGATGGAGTTTTGGAACAGAAAATAAGCATTAGGCAAGAAAAGTTGTGTTACACTAGAAGACTATTTCTGGTTCTTAAATGCCTCATGAAAGCCCCCAACTGAGAGGCTAGAATGTGCCTGCTTATAATGTCTACAGCAGGCACTTTGAACACTGGGAGTCTCACTTTAGCATTGCCTACCTGGTTACCTTTGGATGCTATGCAGCACTTTTTTGTTATTGTGATAACATATTTATGTCTTGATGAATGTAGTCACACAGACATGTAAGCACATGCAGAATTACTACATAAAAGGATGTTTGTGTGTATAGTGTTCCTCCAAATCATGAAATTCCAGGAAGTGGTGCTTAAAAAGCTGCAAATCCCAGCAGGTTTTACTATCAAGAGGAATTGTCAGGATTTGCTGGAGAACACGAGCACAAACGCTTTGAAAAGTTACTGGAAACTGGTTCAACATCACGATCAGAGAGCACACATATGCCCACCACTTGCAGGAAATTTTTATAGTGTCTACCTCGCTGGTTAAATGCCAAGTGTATTATGGCTTTTTCCAGAGTGGTTTTGGGCTGCTTTAGTAAACTATAAGAAATATTAATGTCCTTGTTAAAGATTGTAGGCTGTCTGGGTTCATAATGCAGTCCAGTGTGGCAGTGTTCTGATGTGATCCTGTCATAAATGTCTTTTTTAACCTTTACTACCTCAAACCTCATATGTACCTTCCCCTTAAACTCAACTTGAACAACAAAGTAGGAACAAGTCAAATACCTTAAATTTGCAAGTTATTTCTGATCTGTAAGACAACATTTGGTTGTTATAAAACAGAGCCATGCACAAACACTCAAAGACACCAAGCACCTCACACCCAGACTAGACTTTCCTCCTCGAGTCTGGCAGTTCTTTTCGTAAAAGCTGTGGAAATCTAACTTGCAGCCTGTTGTCTATTTTTGCCTCCCTCTTGGCATGTTAGCTTTGTTATGTGTTCTCCAGCTCTGGCGGTATACGCAGCTTATAAAAGAAGTCTGCAAGCTCCTTTGAGTTCCTATCTCAAGTGTTACATTCTTTATTTAGAAATTTCCCAATTTACCTCCCTGACACTGACATGAGCAGTTATCAGTTTATGTGGCATCATTTTCTGTGTGCTGGCTCTATATTTTAGAACTGGAAAATGAACGTGCCACGGTATTTGACAAGTTGAATCAGTTTAAGGCACAGCATACCAAAAAGCCAACATCTCTGAAAGTTAAATTGTTATACAAGTGACATGCAGGCATTGTTTGCTCATGTTTTTCATGTATATTTCAGCTGCTCTGTTACAATCCATATCCCCGTTTCCATCCCATTTGAGGATGCTAATGTATCTCCCTGCCCTAAATCTAAGGCTCAGTGTCGTGCCGGGTGCACCCATTATTGCTAATTATTTATTACAGCTTCAGGCAATGTGCCGGCTTGCCTCCTCAAATCAAACATTGTTATTCTCCAGACAGGGCTGTGTAGTGTGCCAAAAACAGCATTTTAATAGCCTGAATAGTCCTAGCTGTCACCGTATTTGGGTCAAAGTTATGGCGTTGTGTCAGGCGTGAGGAGAAAATGTTCAGGTGTTGACAAGTTTTTGTTAAATACCCTACCGAGCAGTGCAGTTATATGGCATCCTTTCTCCTGTGTTTTCATTACATGTGTATGTGCACAAGCCTGGAGATGAATTACATAAGAAGTGAGCATTACACTGTGTTTCTTTAATATTTCAGGCCTTGCATCAGCCTTGACAGAAAGCCTGTCCTTGAGGTAGCTGGGGAGTGGAGGCAGATGGTTCTATATCACTGGCCTACAAAACCCAGGGTGCATGTTTAGGCATTGACCTTTAGGGTTAGCAGACTGCTGCATGTTTGATCCCAGGACATGACCCTGACCAGCTCGGCCAAGACCCCCCATTAGCTGTGATTTACCCCGCGGTTGATACATGGATGTCCTCCTGCTGCGCGGAGGGGCCCATGATGGAAGCAGTCTTTAGGATTGGAAGAGGGGGTATAAAGTGTGTATACAAGGCATGAAATTAAGCTTGCATAGTCATATCTGAGGTGAGAGATTAGGAGGAGCATGCGGGTCATTGGGAGAAATCGGGGATGTTTCAGCTCTTCACACTCTTCTGCTCTTCATTTTTGATTCCAAGGTGCTTTCTCCTCATTTAAGCACTCAGCTCATGTATGATAAATTGGCCTCATCTGAGATAATTAATGTCTGCAAGCGTTTCTCAAAGTGTACGTTATATTTGAACATAACAAAAAAAAAGACATCTGACTTGAAGAGGCAGCATTTGTGAGTCACAGCAATGTAAGATGTCATAGTTATGTTTTTCCTCCCTCAGAACATCAATCATTGGATTTGCAAATTTGAAGAAAAGACATTATTTCATGTTTACTTCAATATTCTAAGAAGGGCATGTTTAAGGGATTATGGTTTCTTTATTCAGGATTTTTACCTTTCATGGAGAAACAGTGGATGGAAGTCAGCTATTTATTCTGTCTCCTCACTGTGACTGTTAAGTGTTTTTTGCTGTTACTTTCCTCTCTGTTCTGTAGGCTCTGCTCCTCCCCATCTTTCTCCTTCTCTGTGTTTCTCTCAAAGCTAATGCAGAGTGAGAATGAAAGAGAAGCAAGAGATCAGGTGGGAAGATGAGAAATCAATTAGGACTGGTGGAGGGCATCATTATACATTCACACACACACACACACACACACACACACACACACACCCCTTCTGTGGAGGAAGACCCGTCACTTTGCTACAGAATCAATAAAAATCAAAGACCTGTGTGTCTGCTTGGATGAACACAGAGACACACACACACACACACACACACACACACACACACACACACACACAGTGGCACGGTGCAGCAATGAGAAAGTGAGACAGCTCACCATTTATTTGCAGTCCCTCTCCCCTCTTGCCCTCCATCTGATACTCGGGATCAGAAAGATGACCCACAGACCTGAATTTAGGCTCCTGTGGGCTCTGGGCTGACCTTTTTGATGGTCTGTTTAGCCAGTAACCATCAATTCAAAATAATATCAAAAACAAAAAGCCAAACAAATCAAGGTCATACAGTCTGTTTATGGTTTTCTCTTGATAGACACAAATAGCCGTTTGACCAAATACTTGAAATTCTCTCAAGGATTAAAGGTCACATTTTGCATTCCTATTTGTATCTGATAAATGCAATGGATATGCAGTGGAAAAGTGGAAAATGAGACTGAAAATGCCAGAATTCCTGTCCCAGAAGTGGAGGACCTGTTTCTTTTTTTGTTTGTTTGTTTGTTTTTCCCCTTTTTAAATTGTTTATGTGACGACCCCTCCCACTCTGCTTGTTCCTTCCTTACTTCCTCTTTTTGGTCTTATGTAGGATGGTGTGTGAGGCAGATGCTAGGAGGTGCCTGTTGGCACTTGGCTAATTGTTTTAAAAAGGCCTTGATACTAACATTGTCTCTCTCTTCTCTCCAGTAGGCAGGAGCGTGGCTGATTTGGGTTGTGCTTTTCCTTTAACTTTCTTTCTTTCTTTCTCCCTTAAATGTATTTTCCACATGATGTTAGCTACAATAGCTGTATGTATAGTTGACTCATCAAAGGTTTAATTAATATTATATTAGCTAATGTTACTTACAGCTATTTCATTAAAAAGAAAAAAAATACTTAATTTGAAAATACATGTTTTAATTTAACAGGAAGGGGTACTGGGTCACCTACACATTACACCTACAGGACTTGCTCGGCTATGGAAACCCATGCCATGAAGCTGCTGGCACACAGTGTACTGATGTCAGAGGAGGTTTGGAACTCAGTTACAGTTAATGAGTCAGCAGAGCGTTGGCGACTTTTACGCACTATGCGCCTCAGCACTCAGCGACCCCGCTCTGTAACTTACGTGGCTGAGTTTCCAAAACTCAGCCATAAATGCCACTTACAGTTCATTGTGGAACATCTAGGAGGGAAGAAATTTCACAAACTGATGGTAGCATCTTAATTACACTTTCAATTCAGTGAGCTTTTAGAACGACCCATTCTTTCACAAATGATTGTAAAGACAGACTGCATGGCTAGATGACTGATTTTAAACACCTGTGGCAATGGAACTGAAAATGCCTGAATTCAAAGATTAAGAGGTGTGGCCCAATACTATTGTCCATATAGTGTAATTCATTGGCTGCCACAAGCTGCAGCACAACCTTCATTCTTTTCACGTAACTACCTCTTTGTTAACTAAGAAGCTTTATTGTAGTGCTTTATATTTAATCACAGCCATATAGGTATGTGTAAAAGTCACAGTTGTTAGATGTGAGTTAAAAAGGCAAGGAGGACTTTCGAGAGTTGTCAGTTATGACTTCTCATCACGGTTGTCTGTCACAGCTTAACATGCTCAACGTCATTGCTGGCATATTCTCAGTACATTAAGCTCAACACAAACAAATAATGGCACATTATGACTTCATTTCAGTTTTGCCCTCAACCCCATTTTTCTGTGTTCTGTGTTACAGTGCCCCCTCAGATCGTGGTTCGGCCGCGAGACCAGATCACAGCTCCCGGTCGTACTGTAACCTTCCTCTGTGGCACCAAAGGAAACCCTCCACCAGCTGTCTTCTGGCAAAAAGAAGGCAGCCAGGTGAGAAACTTTCCAAGATTTCTATTACGGTAGCTGTAAAACATGCTCTGTTTTTAATGGTTTTGCCCTCAAGCTGGGCTAATGGTTAACCACTCTTCCACTGGAGATTCAGTTTAGTAACTTTACAAATGGGCCACATCACAGTAATATATTGTGTCTATATTGTACATTATCTCATACATCCTATTAATGAATTATATTGTGATTCTCATTCTGGCATAACTTAACCTGCATCGTGAATGGGGAGTTAGTCAGCCATGAGTCATGTATCAAAGCAATACTTGTAGTAGTTTTCTACTTCAGTATACAAATAAAACTAAAAACAGGTTCAGTCTTTGTTTCACAGTCTCATCGTATATGTCCACAGGGAAATTTTTCCATTCCAGGTAGCTTCCCACTATTGGACAAAATGTGTTTCTGAAAGTTTTGTAGGGGAGAAATAAAGCTGTTGGTGAATCTTTCTTTACTTTAGACTGACAACAGCTAATATCAAATATCCAATGCAAAAAGTAGCCTAGACTTCAAGTTTGTGAAAATGCAACACCACACTAACAGGGAATGGGGAAACGTGGAGATGACGGACCGTGAGCACACATACCTCACAAAAGCCTCAAGTTCATGAAGAAATAAAAAAACTGTATTATATAGGTTAAACTGGCTTTTTTATGTACACAGGACAACATCAGAACATCAGGCATTTTCCACATTTCAGCACCAGCACTGATCCATAAAGATCACAAAGCACAAAAGACATTGTTGCATTGTGTGCCTTTAGTTTTTAAATTTCAAAGAACTACTGACAAAATAAAATAAGGGGTTTTAAATGTAACTTTATATGATGTTAATGAGCTAGTTTGTTCGCATGCCACTTTTCTACATGTGCTTTGAAGAGAGCCAACATCTCCTCTCACTGTCATGGTCTTGACTATCAGCCTTTGCTTTTATCATCCTTTGCTGTGTGCTGTAGTTTCGTGCCAGGGTGACTCACGCACACACAAACATTCACACACACCTCATTTTCCCATCATCCACACAGTGTATTATTTACCAAAGCGTGAGTCTGCACAGGCCTGCATGTCTTTCAGATGTGTGTGTGTGTGTGTGAGTGTTAGAACGCAGTGTATGATAAGCATTGCAGCCTGTTGGAATGTGCTGAAAAGCCTGATGAGAGTGCGTGGGTGCCTGTAGCATGGCTCCCAGGTACAGATTAGAGAAGAGGGATGAGGGGTGGCGGGGTGGGATGGAGAATGTGTGTGGGAGAGGGAGAACAAGTGTGGAGGAGAGAGATAGAGGAGAAAGCATGGAGGAAGAGAGGAAGTATGTGGGTAGCTTGTTGGGAATGGTGGCTGGGCATTTAGTGAAATACTCAGATTTTACTGGGTTCATACAGTTAAAAATGAAAAAGAAAAATCGATATGATGAGGGGTAGCGTTTCTCTTATTATTGCACTATAAGAGTGCTCATTTGTACAAGACTCACTGTGAATCTACTTCAAACTACAGCAAAAATAATCAACCTGTTCTCACTCTTAAGTCATCATTTACTGACACTTGGGTAAGTGTTACATTCTAACACAATGGATACACTTCTAGCATAATTTTTCAACGTGCAGGGTAGTTTGGTCATCTCAAATAGATGCCACATGATCAGAAGAAAATGTCCTCTGCTGGGGTGATCACTAACGCTTGAAGATAACATTTAGTAAATTTTATGAAACCAATCTTTTTCTAAACCTAACAATTCTCCTGTCTTTTGGAGCCTAAAACTAACCAAACATGACAGAAAAAGAAAAGTAAAAAAAATGAAAGTTTTGGTTGGACCACTAAAGTCCCGAGATGATTGTTATCTTCTTTTGCAGTAAATTAAATACTTGGCAGTATGACTGTATTCTGAGACCTCCCCACTCTTCCATGTGCATATATGAAAGCCAGAGGTTGGGAGAGCAGCAGCAAGACCCCAGCACAGAACAGAGCAGACATCACATATGACACAGATTGAGTCAGAAAGGAGGAGCTGGGGTAGAGGTGGGTTGCCAAGAGTCTTCCAAATCCACAGCAACTGTCAGCGGGTTAAAGTGGCTTAGTGCGCCCTGCATCACATTTTCTAGTTGGATAAGTAGATACCCTTCTAAAAGGGTATCAACTGAACCATCATATGATGTGGCAGAGCTTGACTTTCTCATCTGCCTGAACTAACACTATGGTCAACTAAAACAGAATGTTTGTGATTATGCCAGCCACCACCTCATCAGCCTCCTGATGTGGCCTTTGTCAATTGTTAATCTTCATCTGTCAAAACAGCATGCTGGACCAATACCTGTGTGTCAGAAAATTAGTAAAGGTGCACACAGTGCATTAAATTGTAAGGAAAAGAGTCAGTATGTGACAAGTTGGGAGGGAGAATCTGCTGAAATACATTTTAAATTGTTAATACTGTTAGAGTTTTCTATGAGCAAAGCCATTTAACAGGTGTGGCGGTGGTTGGAGAAATAGGGTTATTGTGTTGAAGAGGCCTGGCTCCTGACTTGATACAACTGAACAGCTGAGGGCTGTATGACTGAGATGCAATGCCCCCACTGTAGCATTTTTTTTCCTTGATTTATTTTTTTTTGAGTGCACACTGAGGACCCATACTGAAAATGAGTTTTTGGGGGGGGGAAATTGATTGTTGGGTAATACAGGTAGCAGCAAGCAAGCCAGCCCTTCCATATGTTCTGATGTCTCCACCTATCCCACAACCTCATGCATGTTTTTTTATGTGACAATGACTAAGGGGAAAACAGGACTATATACACAGAGGGAAGACAGGTGAAGACAGAGACAAGAAGTAAAACTAATGCAGGACACTAAAGAAAACTAATCTTCAAAGTAAAACAGGAAATAATTTGCCAGAGATGAGGCGAAGTCTTGATGTTTCTGTATTAAGGCATTAACACAGAAAAAAGACAGAGGGAGGCACAAACAGAGAAACACTGAGGAGACTACTACTACTACTACTACTAATAATAATAAAGACATGAACCAAAACATAAGATCACAAAACTGAAACTCATCACCAGGATAATAAAATCAAAACAGAATCAAAACTCCACAATAATCCAGAAAGTCACAGTCCCTTGAAAAAAATGACAAAATCAAAACTAGAACCAAAATTCAAAATGTTAACAAAACTCCCAAACTGAACATCAAGAACCCAGGACCATAACGAATGGTGCGCTTGTTGTTGTACATTTTTCAGTTTGAGGACACAGATCAGTTGAATCTGTTATTTGAATGCCAGACCTTAAGTTCAATTGTCTCTCCACAGTCAGCCATTACTCTGTGTTTTTGCCTTTCTTTAAACTGAAGTCAAACATTGTTATCTAAACTGCCATCTTTCTACTCTCTCAGTCGGTATTTTGAATTGACCCAAAGTGTCTGATTTGTCTAAATGAAAATGTCATACAGGCTTGCGAACATTCAAGAGGGCCTCATTTTTGGGTTAGTGTGTATGTATCTAAAATTCCCTTTCTTAATGAAGCTGCCAGTGGAATAGCTTATGTAGGCAGTCACATTTCTTTGTGTAGTTGCTTGAGGGTTTTAAGACTTGTTCTTTTAGTGTTAGCTCTGTTTCAGCTCATAAAATAATAAAAGACTTATATGGTTGATGTGTTTTCTTCTTCAGATCTTGCTGTTCCCCGTCCAGGAGCCGTCACAATCGGGACGATTCTCTGTCTCACTGAGCGGTGAGCTGACCATCAACGACGTCCAAGTTGAAGACTCAGGGTATTATATCTGCCAGGCCATCAGTGTCGCTGGCAGTGTCCTGACCAAAGCCCTGCTAGAGGTAGAAAGCGGTGAGTGTAGAAACACAGGAAGGTAGTAACCTAAATACACAAACACAGAATGAAAGGGCAGCAAACAGTGATGACATTAAAGATTGTTAGCTATAGTATTTATGGAGAGAAAATAAACCTGCTTGGTTGCTTTCATATTTTATGACTCAATCTCTGTTTTCTGTTCAAAATCAGTGTTGTTTCTTGGCTTTAGGCACTCAGTCACACATTTGTTCAAGATCTAGATTCAGAGTTAAAATAACATCTTGACATGAAATTGTCTTTGTCTTGCTATTGAGATAATGCACATTCAAAATCACTGTCCTACAAAGTAATACAGGTACAAAACCCATCTTGAAACACTGGAGCTTTGGTCACTTGTGCTTTCCAAGAACGTTTCTGTTGGCTATGAGAGGACACTACTGAATTAAAGGGCATTTGTGGGATAGAAAAGCTTCTGTGAACAGCAGAAACATTTGAAACTCTTGCAGCCAGTTTGACCCAATACTTTAAGAATTCTGAGAGTCTTGAAGTTGCCACCATGTCATGTTTGAATATGTCTTCTAAATGTTACATTTTCAGCTTCAAATTTGATTAAACATTTCTCACAATCAGCCCAACGTGTGTACCAGTAGAAATACAAAAAAACCTCTCTAATCCATCTTAAATTCAACATCCTTCCTCCCAAATGAGCAAACAGCAGGAGGCCTTATCTGATGTAATCAAAAGGGACAACTGGTGATAGTTCTATGCAAATAACCCTGCTGCAACATATGCTCCCCTCGCTGCATCCCTCCCAGTCTGGCAGTAAACAGGGATTTTGTTCAGCTCCATCTACACTAACTCCTGTGTTGACTTTTCACATTTTCAGTTTAGCTTCAGTTAGTTGATGATATCAGAGCTTTCGACAGCTCAGAATACAAATGAGGGTATGCGCTGTGACTGTGGTAAATGGCAGGGTTCTATTTTTGCTCACTCACTGGGTATCAAGTTGTGAGTTTGTGAGCACCGGTTACCACTGTGAAAAAGAAAAGAAACACAGGTTCAGTCATCAGCTTGTTCCATTGCCATTTGTGAACGTGCAGGAATTTATTTGACTTATCCAAACTGAGCATAACTCAGATGCTAGTTGGCAACACGCGTACCATTGTGTTTACATTTGAGATTGAGCCTACAGACATACAGTTGTGGAGCACACCCATATATGTCTATGAGTTTCTCTGAGATCATATGCTGCAGCTGCAGCAAAGATGTAAGGAAGGCTGGGAGGGTATGATGGTATCATGAACTGCAGGTGAAGGACTCAAATGCAAACTCTCAAGGCAGACTGAATGAACAAAAGACTAACCTTTTTATTATGGTCAGATCCCAAAGTCCAAAATTCACAAAGGGAAACATACAAATCCAGAAACTCCAAGAATAACAGAGAAAACGCAAGGGAGACTGGACTATTTATCCACACACTGGGGCCAATCAGGGGAGTGGACACAGCTGGGGAAAACAAGACACAGGTGTAGATAATCTGGATAACAAGGCAGGGAGGGAAGTAAGACACAAGAGGGAACTAGTTAACAACATAAAACAGGAAATGAACAACAACCGTCACTGAAGCAGGGAAACATGAAAATAAATGCTAAACTAATACTGGGGAGGCACAGGAAGATGAAATGAAACACCAAGGGAACTAACTAAATCCTATAAATACAGACATTAACTTAAACTAGAATATAACAAGAACTGAAGGCTCCAAATACTAAGGAATAAATGAAGATCAAAACCTAGTGATAAACAAGAATTCTAAAACTCCAAAATACACAAGGAGCTCAACTTAAATAACAAACTCCATAAATACTAAACTAGAACTGAAATAAGGAAACACTCAGCCTAGTAATAATAATAATCAGAAAACTGGAGTTTAACACACAGACCAGGAGCACTTAAAAATAGGACAGCCCACAACAAAACCCCACAAATCCCACAGACCATAACAGATGGTCAATCAAAAACAATTGAATTTGATTTTAATTGTAATTTTTTTGTTCATTTGTAAAAAAAAAAACAAACAAAAAAAAAAACTTCTGTTTTCTCTAATTTTGAGATGATGGATCAGTGAAGCTGATCAGCACACACTTGCTCATTTCAGGGAATCTAGGAGTGTCAGCATCAATTTGTGCATGTGAATACCCATGCATCCACATGCCCACACACATCCTTCTAGTAGAGGTAGATTTGATATGAATCTAATGATTATAATAATATTCATGTAATGCATTAATAGGAAAACAAGCTAAAAACTCACCTTGATTGGCATCATCGATTCCTGAGATCATCATTTATTAGAAAAACCATATTTTATACTCATTCATTTGATAGTAGGAGTCATGAAGTAGTGACTCTGCTAAGTCATTCTGACAAGGTAATCTGTTTCAAGTTCCTACATGTTATGGAAATATGAATAGTCGACACCACTGTACTTATTGCTAAATGGAAGCGATACGATATATTGCCTTATCAGTATTTGGTCTCACACCTACAGTGCTTAACAAATTTATTAAACCACCACCCAGTGTAATGTTTATGCCACAGCTGCCCTAAATTAACAGTATTGGTAATTACCAAAATATTTTTTATGTTTCTGTAATGGTTAATCCACCAGTATGAACAAACCTTTTAATCAAAATGATATTTTTAATGCTAAAATATAATTATTGTTGTTATCTATGAATACTCAACTTTACTGTTTTACAAAAAAGCAGAAAAAATAG
The DNA here is from genome assembly GCA_015106735.1 of Paratilapia polleni. Classification (NCBI taxonomy): domain Eukaryota; kingdom Metazoa; phylum Chordata; class Actinopteri; order Cichliformes; family Cichlidae; genus Paratilapia; species Paratilapia polleni. The sequence goes on along the minus strand of VUQI01030112.1, from coordinate 6,950 downwards.
TAAAGCACATTAATATTTTTTGATTAAGATGCCAAATTACAGTTATTTACTTGCATTCCTGAACAGAAAAAAATAGTTTTAATGGTTGAATTTTATGCTTGAATAATATCTGATTTCTCAGAGAAGTCCAGTGTTTCGGCTCAAATTTGGGTTATAAAAACGTGAATTCAGTTTGAAATTCCTCACTCCTGTTCAAGATGGTAAAACATCGAGAACTCACTGAAAGAGTCCACATCAAAGCACTTCATGATGCTGGATGGTCTTTCTCGTTTTTATGACAGGTGGTCTAATAAATTTGTTAAGCACTGTACAAACCAATCCATTAAACATGTAACAGATACCATACCTAACGTTCTTTAAATTTAGTAATCGAGCATTTACAGTTTACGTTCATATGGGAACATATGATAGAGAGCAGATACTGTATAAGTTTTTGACCATAATTTCCTGAAGTTATGCAGTTAAATATTCTTTCAGTAACATCTATAGTATAAATAGTTTAAAGTTACTGAAAATACCTTAAAGTTCCACGGTTGCCCATAGGCACTTAAAATGCAATGTAATAAATAATACATATTCATTGAGCCTCTACTCAACGTGATGCAAAGTGGTCCGTGACTCTGACAGGAGGTAACTGTACCCACGTATTCCTGCTTGAGAAAAATCTGTGTCATCAATTTGCATGTTGAAGTGGAGCAAGACCAGAGAGAGGTGACCTGAGAGCCTTTGGCAGTGGATGTTTCTTATAGTGACACTTTACATTCCACATGGAGGAAAATGTGGTTTTACAGGCCAGCATGAAGATCTGTAACCCAGTGATCAGACACTTGACTTAAGTGTGTCTTTCACTGTAATTCTGACTTCCATGGACAAGAATGACTGCATTCATAAACCTGATTACTGGAAATCATAAACAAAAACCAAAGTAGACCACATTGAAAAGGAAAACAGATCCACCTGCAATTGGTGACGGCACTCTGCTGTAAACAAAGACAAACCCTGTTGATCAGTCATTTTCTTGTGTGTGGTGGAAATTCACCTGCAAATGACAATATTTGATGCTACATTTGTTGTGCAAGGAACCATGGCAAATAAAAGACAAAATGCACTCTGTGTTTCAACCATGTTGACAGTCATAATTCTATGTCAGCCTCTGACAACTTCCTGCACATTTAGGCAATCAAATCAGCAAAAAGCTGGTCAGATTACTTATAAGCACAATGTATGGCTAGACTGAAAAATGACCAGTAACTGAAAACCCAAGAGCACATCAAACATCTATCCATCCATCCGTCCATTTTCTTAAATGCTTATCCAAGTCATGGGGGGCTAGACCCTATCCCAGCTGTCATAGGGTGACAGACAAGGTAACCAGTCCATCTCAGGGTCAACACAGATAGACAGACAGACAACCATTCATGCTCACATTCACTTCAGTGAGCAACTTAGAATCACCAACTAACCCAACATGGATGTCTTTGGACTGTGAGAGGAAGCCATAGAACCTGGAGAGAACTCATGCAGGCAAAGGAAGAACATGCAGACTCCACACAGAAAGGCCCCAGGCAGTCAGGAGGTTCACATCAGGATCCCTCTTGCTATGGTGAAATCACTGTACCACAGTGTCATAGGAACCCCATATAATGGCTCTGTATTGTAATGGCTCTAAAGCAAAAAGAGATGTAATATTTATTTTTAATATAATAGAATGGTTGAACATTTTGGTAATTGTGATTATTTGTCTTGCTGCTGAGAAGATTGATACCACTCTTATATCTCAATGGTGATGATGAAGACAGCAAATAGTGCTGATTAGCCTTAGTATAGTACTAAATGACAGTACTGTATTTGTTTTTTGTACGGGGTGTCAGGTGCATTTTCTGGAGTCTTCTTTTCCTTGTGGAGTTGCCAGGCAACTAGCAGAGACTCTAAACCATTAACCATTTACTATTGCTATCAGTATTAGTAAGCTCTCAGAAAGTGAATAATCATACTTTTTAAAATGTTGAAAGAGTTCCTTTAAATCTCTCTAATTTTTGTTGTGATGTTTAGAATGGCTGAAAAATAGTAGGGGGTTTGTTGATTTGGTGTAAGCCTGTGGTAGTCAATTATCGGCTTGTGGGACAAGCTTAGCAATGTGCCAAACATATTTGGACACCTGAGAACAGTAATTTTTACCATTTGAAAGCATGCAGCCAATCTTTTTTATCTACTTTCACAGATGCACTACAGGTATCAGTGTAAATACCAATAACAACTCTGACAATAACAGTAACAATAGTACTTTTATTTAAATTCAGTTCAATTCATGTTTATTTATATAGCACCAAATCACAACAACAGTCACCTCAAGGTGCTTTATACTGCAAGGTAAAGACCCTACAGTATTTGTGAGAAAGCCCCAACAATCAGATGATCCCCTATTAGCAAGCACTAGGTGACAGTAGGAAGGAAAAGCTCCCTTTTAACAGGGAGAAACCTTCAACAGAACCAGGCTCAGGGAGGGACAGCCATCTGCCACAAACACTGAAACAAACAAACTTACATTTCAGTCTCATAGTCCAACACAAAGGATATGTTTGTCTGTCAGTTTTAACTATCTACAGTACACAGAGATAGATATCTGCCCGTTGATATGTTATTAATGACATTAGACGCTATATTAAACACGATTGTAGACAGCATGAGATTGGTTTATGAAGTCCTTTTCTGAAGTTTCAATGTTAGCATTTTACCCTCTGCTATGTTAGGTTTGGAGTCAGAAGTGAAGTTTGGTTAGCCAAGCTGCATCAATAGACTGTTGGCCTGATGAGATACCTACTAATTAGTGCTAAATATCACACTTACAAAAAACAGGGAAGATATGGAATCAAGGACACCACAAACACAGTCAAGAGGTCCAGTTTTACAGCTGGCTGTGTCAGCTTCCACCTGTCAGTCAGGCGACTGTGTCCTTAACTTTAAATTTGAATTAAATTAAGTGTGTAATAAAGTGTGACTTATAAAAAATTCTCTCCCTTTACAGTTGTTATGAAGGCAGAAATTAGCTATAGAGACCATTTTTTGGTAACAGGCCATAAACATGCTTTTCTGCTTTAAGTTGGGCATTTAACATGGGAGTCTATGGTTTACAGTTTTTGTAAGCCAAATCTAAAAATGATTTGGTTTGCTTCCCTTCTGGTGCTTTTTGGGCAGTTTTTGGTGCTTTTGATAGTTGAATTTTTGCTGGATCAAATGCAGTGGTACAGACAATTCCATACAATGGAGTAATCACATAAAGCAATGAGTTTTTCAAGAAATCAACTGAATATGTCATTTTAGTTAAAACCCCGTCCTCATGTGAATGTTCTCTGTTCCTACAGCACCCTCAGACCGTGTCCCTCCCATCATTCGCCAAGGACCAGCCAATCACACATTAGCTCCTGGTTCCACTGCTCAGTTACACTGCCACATCATGGGCAACCCCATGCCCAGCATACAATGGGAGAAAGATGGCCAGAGGATCCTGGGAAATGACGGTCGAATCAGCTTGATGGAAAATGGAACCTTTCAAATCACCAGCCTCCAGGTACTGGAGTAAAAGACTTGCACTGATACACTGATTTGCCGCTTAAATACACTATAAATATAGTTTATTACTTTTTTTAAATCCCGGATTAATGAAGCAGGAAATACAAAAAGATTCTTATTTACACCCTTGCCATTTTGCTTTTTAAACTCACAGCTTTTCTGTGATGACCGTCAGCAGTGTGTATTTGTTAGTACCTCTAATCCCACCACACTATGCAATGAGCTCATTAAAATGTATTCACAATCTGCATGTATCGGCATTAGCACATCAAACATGATGCAGTTTACAGAAGATAAACCTAATCCACATGATAAAACAACAGTTTTAATTACCAGGAAAGTATGAAGCACTTAAACAGAGGACAATTTTACGGTTGACTCAAATGATGAGTTTTTATGAGCGCAGGAGAGGTGGAGAATGTTGAGGTGTGATCACCATGATAATGAGTGTGTGAGGCCATTAGCAGTCGTTAGCGCTGTCTTTCTCCATGCTAATGAAATCCATTCTGCACAGAATTCCCTCCTGGGTATGAAGCAGCACCTGAGGTCACTGCAGCCTCGAAGAGACTCGAAGAGGCTTGCGCATTAATTGATTGTGGGTTCTCAATGATTAACGATCGCTGAGACTTGTAATTAAATCCTCAATACATCAGTACAAGTGAGGAGTGGATGAATGAGAGAGAGAACTAGAGATTGAAAAACTCAAGGATGAGTGAGAGGATAGAAGCAGAAATACCTGAGAGTCAGAAGCCTAAAGTACACTTTATGGTGCATTCATGTCATGTTAGATTAAAAGGCAATTTCTTGACAGTTGAGAGCACCATCTTGGAAGTGCTCAGCCTTTGGAACTCATCTGAAGCTGTCAGACACCATGTTGAAGTACTCTGTAGACGTCAGTTCAGTTTGATCTGGAATATCAAAGCAAATGGTATTTATGGCCTCGGATTTTGGGAACAAGATCACAGAATTGCGTGTAAAATTGTTTCTTTTGAAATGTTGTTCCATACATTTCAGAAGATACCTTGTCATTAATGTCATAAATTATTTGCTGGAGTCCAGATTCAAGGCCCAAACTCATGCCAGAATCCATCATACATGTTGCTTTATAGGCAGGTGGTTAAAACTATATTGATGGTAGAAAATAACACTGACTACAGTCATGGAAGCAGCTCTCCTGCTTTGAACCATATGCTAGCGTGCTCACAGTCACAGTAACATCCTGACATTAAGCACACAGACTCCTCATCTTATAATACGAATATTGTAGGGTCTTTAAATATAAAGCACCTTGAGATGACTGATGGTTTGAATTGATGCAGTATAAATAAAATTGAACTCAGTGGAATTGAAGTTTAGCATGATAGAGTGCAAATATTTGCCCTAACTAGCACTAAACAGAAAGTAGAGCTGACTGACAGAAATGTAATATGTAAAAATATGTAAAATGCAGGTAATGCACTTTGGTTCATTAAGCAGCACTTTGGTAATGAACCAAAGTGCTGGGTAAATGTTTGACCCAGTAATAGTTCTAGGGGATGCAACATCTGTCCTCTGAGTTCTAAGTACCCCTAATCCTAACCCCTAACTCTAATCCTAATCTTTTAGAATATGTGATTTTTTTTTTTTTTGCTTTGAAAATTGCCAGAATTCTTGGCAGTCAGTGGACAAACAACTACATAAAAACAAAATAATAATTCTGACATTTAAATTTGATTCTTAAATCCACTTGACTAATATGTACATCCTTCTGAAACCATCAAAGCAATTATGACCTGTTGAGCAATGGACTCCACAAGGTCTCTAAAGGTGTCTGGTGGTCTTAGGCACTAAGAGTTTAGCAGCAAATCATTTTTGCTTCAATAGTTGTCCTTCCTTAGACAAGCTCGGAACCCCCCACAAGAGCTGCTGTTTTTAAGATGCTTTGGCCCATACTCCCTGTCAAAGTCTGGGAAAAAACATTAACTTCCTATTCACTTGCTGCCTCATACCTTGCTTTACAGGTGCCGTTGTAACAGCAAGTAATGCTGTTGTCTTCACCAGATCATAGTTTTAATGTTTAGGCTACATTAGGTTTCGTCACACTCCCTCTGTGGATTCGGGAGACAGACACCCTCTCTACTTTTAAGATTAGGGTTAAAACTTTCCTTTTTGATAGAGCTTATAGTTAGGGCTGGATCAGGTGACCCTGAACCATCCCTTAGTTATGCTGCAATAGACCTAGGCTGCTGGGGGCTTCCCATGACGTACTGAGCGTTTCCTCTTCATTCACTTCCTTTCATTCTCCATGTGTTTATACACCACTTGCATTTAATCATTATTTATTATTAAACTCTGTCTCTTTCCCATAGTGTGTCTTTTGTCCTGTCTCCCTCTGCTCTCTTCTGTTTCTCCTCACCCCCCAAACGGTCACAGCAGATGGCTGCCCCCCCTGAGCCTGGTTCTGCCGGAGGTTTCTCCCTGTTAAAAGGGAGCTTTTCCTTCCCACTGTTGCCAAGTGCTTGCTCATAGGGGGTCATCTGACTGTTGGGGTTTTCTGTCTGGTGTATTGTAGGGTCTTTACCCTCAAATATAAAGTACCTTGAGGCGACTGTTGTTGTGATTTGGTGCTATATAAATAAACGTGAATTGAACTGAATTTAAATAAAAGTTCTGTTGTTACTGTTATTGTTAGAGTTGTTATTGGTAAAGGAGGCATCCTTATCAGATGCCCAAGCCACCTCAACTGGCTCCTTTCGATGTGGATGAGTAGCGGTTCTACTCTGTGGCCCTCCTGAATGACTGAGCTCCTCACCCTATCCCTAAGGGAGAGGCCAGCCACCCTTTGAAGGAAGCTCATTTCCGCTGCTTGTACCCGCAGTCTCATTCTTTCGGTCACTACCCAGAGCTCATGACCATAGGTGAGTGTGGGGACGTAGATTGACCAGTAAATCGACAGCTTTGTTTTTACGCTCAGCTCTTTCTTCACCACGATGGACCGGTGCAGCATCCACATTACTGCAGACGCGGCCCCAATCCATCTGTCAATCTCCCGCTCCCATCTCCCCTCACTCGTGAACAAGACCCCAAGATACTTAAACTCCTCCAGTTTGAGGAGTGTGCACTCCACCCATTTCTGGCTGAGAACCATGGCCTCGGTCTTGGAGGTGCTAATTCTCATTCCCGTCACTTCACACTCGGCTGCAAACTGCTCCAGTGCAAGCTGGAGGCCACCACCTGACGAAGCCAATGGAACCACATCATCCGCAAAAAGCAGAGATGGGATTCCGAGGCCACCAAAGTGGAAGCCCACCACCACTTGGCTCCACCTAGAAATTCTGTCCATAAAAATTATGAACAGAATCTGTGACAAAGGGCAGCCCTGGCGAAGTCCAACACCCACC
>VUQI01030111.1:0-19343 GCA_015106735.1 Paratilapia polleni | reverse complement strand
GTTGTGTGGTTGGGGGGGGGGGGGGGGCGGGGGGGGGGGGGGGAAAAAAGGGGGAAGGGGGGGGGGGGGGGGGGAGAGACGACTGCCTGGGAAAACAGACTGAGGTTTTTACATTTACACTAACATATCAGTTATGTTAACACACACCAGCTTCCCTACTGCGTGTTTATCATGGCTTTAGAACCCTTTGAAAACGTCCCTAACCCCCTGTGGTAGCCTACCTGCGTAGGCCAAAGGTAAGCGACACTTGTATTAATTTCTAACCAGATAATGGCGACTGATAGAGGGACTGGTGTTGGTTGGAAATAGCTTGTGAGCCAATCAGAAATCATAAATAAAGAGACGGCGGGTGTCAGACGGTACCTTAATTGTTCCAAAACGAGTAGAGGGGGTCGCGACAGCTGTCGCCATGTTGATGATGTCTCCTCGTTACCTCCAGCACTTCGAAAAACGACACTTTGAACATTATATTTGAAACAAACGAGACCCTGTTGAATAAGCCGCGGCCATTATGTCTTCACTCCCTCCAGATACGCCACCAGCAGCACGACAACTCCCAGGAGGGAAAAAAAAATCCAACCAAAAACAAAATTATAACATACATACACACGGTGAGCGACCGACCGAGGTTGAGGCTTTAAATCGCTCCAGCAGCCACCTATCAACACCCCCACCGGTAACCAGTAGTTACCAAGCTAAAGTCTGGGGCCACCTGAGGGTCCAAGCCAAACAGGCATCTTCTTTAAAGTCGTTAATTAGATCTTTTTATACCTTGCTTCCCATATCTGAAATTATCCACTGAATGGCTTTGAATGAGTCTGGGCGTGTCCTTGGCAGATGTGTGTCTATTGCTTCTAATCAATCCTTTACACTGACAGCATCTGGTTTGCCAAAAATAGAAATACACCGGCGTTTTTATTACTGACACCTCAGTTGTTGGCTTACCTCAGTGAACGCTCTTTAAATGCAGTCACCCTTTGCGTCACCTCTGTCAGGAATAAGAAACATTTTCACACTAAAAGGGCCTGTAGATAGCATGGCTCTTCCGTCCCAGCACGTCGGGGAGGATGCTAATATTTGAAGCCTGTGTTGTGTGTCACGACGTGAAGGTTATTCTCTTTAAATGTTTTTCTTTCAAAATTTGTTTAGAAATGGGAGTAAAATACGCAACTTAAGCTCAAGACAAATAAGTGGGCTGTGACAAGTAGTATATTTAGGAGAAATGGTGGACTACATGTCTGCCCAATTATAAAAATCTTGAAGAAAGGGAAAATAATCAAAGAAATAGCTGTCTATCAGCAGCATGGGCTGTTAATGCCTATCACGCGCGCAATTAACGGAGGATAGAATAGAAAAGGATTAATAATATGTTCACGCTGAAGCCTACTGTGTCTGTTTAAAACAACAACAACAACAACAAAAAAAACAACTTCAGAACCCTTATTGCCTCGACAAAGACATACAACCCATGTCCAAATATCCTTAAGCGACAATGTGCTGTCACATCAAAGGGCTGAGAGACCTTTCTCCAAAAATGCGAATACTCACCACCATTACGGTGCCCAGCAGGTGAGGACCCTGAAGGTAGATCCCATATCCCACAGAATAATCCTTTTTTTTTTCAGCAGAGAACCGATCAGTTTAAGGTTTAAACGCTTGCCTCCTCCTTTGGAGAAATCCCGGTCGAGGCTTAATGGATTATTATTTAATAAGGAGTCCTTTGATTCCTTGCTTTTTTCTATTCGCCCTTGCTTGCCATGGAGGAATCAATCCGCGCTTCCGGTTGGTTAGGCATCACAGACAGGGAATGGATGTACTCAAAGATGTGACTGCCGCAAGATGGCCTGAACGTACACTTCTAGAAAATACACGTGAAGGAGAGAGGCAGCAACCTGTTGTCACTCACAGAAATTAACATTTTTAACTGGAGAGTCAGACTGTAAAAAACAACACGTTATATTTAAGTTCATACTGCTTTAATCTGGTAGTTGGCTCTTTTTTTTTTTTTTTTTTAAAGCATAAAATTGTATGTAGGCAGTGACTTTGTTTCCAGCTTTTTCGGCAGTGGTTGCACATTATTTTATTTGGCTTCATTTCTATTGGCCAAGTTAAACTATTTATTTTACTGCTCATAATGTACAGGTGTTTAACTGCAGTTCACGTGAAGATTTTCGTCTCTTTTTATTTAAAAGGTAAATATTTATATACTGCTAATAATTTGGTGAGGTGGAGATAAGGTTTTCAGACATGTGCATGCTCATGTGCAGACCACATTGGTGTGCACGGACCTGTACACCCCTCTGTATTTTTCTTGTGGATTCATACCATCTGCTGGACAGACTGTTAAATTACACCAGGATTTGATTATGTAACGCCTGCATTATGGAAAGTTTGCTCTCCTCTGTAGTTGGAGTAAAATGGAGCCCTTGTGAAACGAATGTAGTCACAGTATGGTGTGTACGCTGTCACCTCCACAGCAGGGAACACAGCCACCATTATAATTAACTATTAGGTGTCATGCAAGAGGCATAATTAAGAATACACGTCACAGTTGTGTGATCTGAGCAGGCAGGTGGACTCCATTTGAATGAAATGAAAAAGAGATGCATCCCTCACAGAGTCACTATTAGCAGAACTGGACACACCCTTGAGCTCACTGTAGCATGTCACGTTCACATGGGTGCAGGGAGTTTCACTTCACAATGAGAACACAGCTGACAACTCCTCTAAACACACTTTTACGATCAGGTCATTCTGTGTTCATCTCATTTGTTGTTTCATTGCTAAATTTACAATACCCACTTCCTAATTTGTGGACGTTGAGTGTATTTGTAATGTCATGTCTCTCTTATGTTTGCGATCCAAAATTTCCCACCTTGGTTTGTAATTTCAGGTTGCTTTCCCCATTAGAATAAAGTTAAGAGACGAGTAGCTGGTCAAAATGTTACTACAATCATCCCAGCCATCTTCTACTGCGTGCCAATATAGGGGAGAGCAGGGCTGGTTGGCACACTTTACACTCTGGGCCATATTTCTGTGACATGCAGTAAGTTAAAAATAGTCAACCCAGCACCAACTGAAAGATGTATATGTTAGCTAAAAAATAGACAATAGATAATAGTGCCATCCAGCCCCACCACAGGGGTTGGTTGGCACATATTGAGAATATAGTTACAAAGAATGAAGAGACAAATGTTACTAGTATGAGCAATTAATTCATACCAGAACTAGAAAACACTGCATTCAGCAGAGTTTAGATTACACTACATATTTTAACCAAATAACAATTTGTACAGGTGTGTGCGTGTGTCCTCCTCCTTGCCCTCAATCTCATCCTGACCGATCTTCTGGCAGTATCTGCTGGCAGTATCTCCTGAGCGGCATGTTGAAGTCCTTTGCTGCACTCCTCATGCTTTTGTTTTACTTTCGTTCTAATTGTTTTGTTAGATATATGAAATCCACTTGGACAGGCTGTATCATTTTAAATCGTTTAATATATCTTGACAGGCAAAGCGTCACGGTGCCATCAAGCCTGTCAAGATCTTAAAAACTTAGCATACAATTTCACTTCCAGAATTTAGAATAGGTTCTACGTGTCTTTTTAAGTCGGAACAGGTTTATTCTCAGGGGTAACAGCAAGTTAGCTAGCTGTTGATAGTTTAAAAGTTTTCTTCTTCTCAAAATATAGTTTGTTTCTATTAGTATTATTTAATTCTTGACTCATTTTGTCCATCTCCTTTTTTTGTAAGGCTCATTTTAGTGCTTTAGTTAGTAGTAAGTTTTCTTTATACAAAAATAACAGCTGCTAGCAATAGCCTATTTATATTCAACCAATGGTAAAAGCAAAACTTCTGAAGCTTTTTTCTGAAGCATTCTTCTTTGTTAAAGCTATTGTTTTGTACAGAGCCAGTGAAGTCCCTTAAGCTGAATCTTTTGTATCGTGTTTATTGTACGTGCACAAAAAGAATATCTTGTGCACAAGATAAGCCACTCTAATTCCTGTCTGTAACGACTTCAGATGCACACTACCATCATTTGCTGCTCATACTGAAGGTCTGTATAAAGAGCTTTAGAGTGACTAGCCCTGTGCACCAATTCATTCCTGCTCATGACAATCTGTTCTACATCACAGACTGTATATAAAAGATGCACGTAGCTTCCGCACCTGAAAAGTGTAGCCAGTGTAAAAGCGCCATAAACCGGCATTCTTTCTAATGCTCAGAAGGGGGCGACTTTCACCCTCAGCTTCCTGGATCTATGACCTCAGTAAACACTTCCCTGATGAGCTCATGATCTCAGTGGCTAGTTTCAAGTCTTATTGATCACAATGTGATCTTTATTGTGTAAATGATGGTTCCCATCAGGGTCCAAAAGGAGTATAAAGCCCAGTAGGGCTTTAGGGCAGGTAAGCCACAACCATATGAGCATGCAGTGTACGGTTTCTGGGTCAGATCCAACCCTCACTCATCACGTCAGGTTTCAAAACACCAAAACAACAGGAGTCAAAACAACTACCCCTTTGAAGCCATTGCCATCCAGATGTAACCATATTTGGATGAGCAAACTTAGCTGGGGAGTTATGAGGTAACAATAATGCTGGCTAGCTAGCAAGGTTAGCAAGTTTATATATCCATAATTCAAAATACACTGGATTCTAATTTTGGCTAGTTTAAAGCTTAAAAGAAAATGTACTTACTGGGAAAAACTGATCGAATGACTCGTTGAAGTGTCATTTAGACACAATGCCAAGGAAGAAAGACATCAGTAACGATCTGAAAGACGCAACTGTTGCTGCCTATCAATCTGGGAAGGGTTAGAAAGCCATTTCCAAACAATCTGAAGTCCATCATTCTACAATGAGATAGATTATTCAAAAGTGAAAAACATTCAAGACAGTTCCCAGCAGTGGACATCCCAGCAACTTCACCCCTTGCAATGCTCAGAGAAATTACAAAAAACCCCAAGAGCTACATCTCATGTTTGCTTGCTCAGATGCAAATTTGCATCTGAGCAAACCACAAGGCTTCTGGAACAATGTCCTTTGGACAGACAAGAGCAAAGTGGAGATGTTTGGCCACAATGTAGAGCACCATGTTTGACTTAAACCAAACACAGCTTATCAGCACAAACACCTCATACCAACTGTCAAGCACGATGGTGGAGGGTGATGATTTAGGCTTGTTTTGCAACCACAGGACCTGGGCACTTTGCAGTCATTGAGCCAACCATGAACTCCTCTGTGTACCAAAGTATTCTAGAGTCAAATGTGAGGCCGTCTGTCTAACAGTTAAAGCTTGGCCAAAATTGGGTCATGCACCAGGACAATGATCCCAAGCACAGCAGCAAATCTACAACAGAATGGCTGAAAAAGAAAGAAGAAGGTGTTGCAATGACCCAGTCAAAATCCAGACCTCAACCTAATTGAAATACTGTAGCGGGACCTTAAGAGAGCTGTGCATAAACAAATGCACACAAACCTCAATGAACTGAAGCAATTCCTCCACAATGATGTGAGAGACAGATATAGTTATACAGAAAATGATTAACAAACTTATTGCTGCTACAAGTGGTTCTACAAGCTACTGAATCGTGGATCGCACTTGGTTTTTCACACACTGCTTCTGTATTTTGGCTTAGTTTTTGTTAAATACTGACATGATGTAATATGTCATGTTTTGTATTTACCTAATTGTAAGATCTGGCAAGGACTGAATAATTTTTATTATGTCCTGATATATAAAACCTTAGAACTGACAGAGGGTGTATTTTCTTTTTACTGTGACTGTAGATGGATGGATGTATATAAATTCAGCTAAAAACTTAAAATGAATACCACTGCTATTTGACACAAGCCTCTGAACAAAATTCCTTTGACAGTCAGTAATCAAGATAAGTCATACAAACTCTCTCAACTGAGATAATGAGATTCGAGGACGTTGTTTAAAATGATTAGGCTTCATAGATATTTATGTTTTCGTAGGAACTGAATTAAAAAAAATACTGCTGCAACACATGGGGAGTTCCAAACAATGTTTCCAAAGCTGGGTTCACATGTGTCCTCCTTGGCAGCTCTCTATGACTGTGCTGGGTGTTTCATTAGCGGCACAGTGAAGAATTTAGGAAACTTGTTCAGGCTGTGGGATGTCACAATTAGGTTGTAGCCTGTCACTTTGCTCAAAGGAGAGGATCCCATTTGGATTTGTCGCTTTGTGTAAAGGTCCAAATTAGCCCTCTGTCTTAGATTTCTAAATCTGGGAAAACAAAAACACTTCAGTTTGTGTGCTCACACAGTGTATGTATGTTTTCAAGATGAATAGAGTATAGACTGTGCAGCACATATTCTGTACACTGCTTGATAAAAACTTCCTGAGTTTACATAAATCTATCCAAGAATAGCATTTACTTGAGCCTACCAATGAATAGAGGATAACATAGGGAAATGAGCTCATATTGTTGTCATTTTTATTTCCTTTGACCAAAGGAAAAAAGAAAACCATGTATGTATCACGCCGCTCATTTTATTACACACTCCAGGGTGGAAAGACCTGAGCTAAATCGGCCACCCTCAACCTGAAGTGAAGTCATTTAGTGTAAGGCAGCAAGATGGAAACAATGTAACAGTTTAACTCCTTCTACCTGTTTATCTCACAGTGGAGCTAAAGCTTTGAGGCAGAGTGCACTTGTGCACATGACATGACCTTCTTCCATTTCACAACATGCTAAGTGATGAAACAGAGTGACAGACTGGATGGTGTGACTAAACATTTGTTCTGTTTATCTGTTAGTCATCAAAAGAAGTTCATTAACCTAGACAGTCACACGGGGATCTGTTTACTGCAGCCAGCTCCTGTAGCCCACTGAGTCTGCACTGACAGACTTCTCAATGAGATTACAAGATTACAGTTGGCATGGACATGTGTTCCCTGCGCTTAATTTGATTAAAACTCCCACTTAACAGCCTGTTCCTGCTCACCTACTGTATACAGATGAATCAAGAGCACTGTAGGATGCTGCAGCAGCCTGCCTTGTAGCTAATATTAATTTGAGTTTCAGTAATTCATTATTGTCTTACAAAAGAGCCTCTCTGTAAGGAAGGCTTGACTAATGAAATACTAGAAAAAGAAAATCAAGGAAATCTTTCACTCAGTCAGAGTCATGGTATAAACAATACATGTAGATACAGTAAAAAAAAACAAAAAAAACTTCACGTGTAGCCTATCAACAGACACCAGAGACCATCATAAATACAGTTAACTGAAGCCAAACTCAGAATTAAAACTAGGCGGGAAAGACTGCCACATTTATTCACACACATTTATTTCCCAGCGTTTGGGATAAAGTATTTCTTCTTTTTCTTCTTCTTCTTCTTCTTCTTCTTCTTCTTCTTCTTCTTCTTTGTGCTCTGTGTGGCTCAACTAAGGTTGAAAATTCTAAAGTTATTATGCTAACAAGCAAAGGCATTGTAAACATGCTTAGAAGATAAACAGTCAGAGACATCATGAGGACTTTCTAGAGATTATAAGAACTTTCTAGAAGGACTTTTGTTTGGAATATTTATCATCTCAGTTTACCAATAACATTTTAACCATTTTTACCTAGTAATGTTTTTACCCCTTTCCCTTTTATGTTTAGCTTTAGAATGCTAACATTTGCTTATTAGCACTACACATAGATTACACTTAGGGCTAATAGGCTGCCTGCCTTTTGTAGGTCTTTGAGAAGCCCTTCCTATGTTCCCAGGGTGGTATGTTCCCTCTCTCTAAGATTAGGTTTAAGAGTTTATATAACCTTATTCAAGCCTTGTTGAGTTAATAAAAAAAAACTATACAATATTTCTGAAATATTTTTTCCTGAATCTGACTGAGCCAAAAACTATTGCATGGTGAACAGAACAGGTGTTAAGAAAATACTGAACCTGCATAGGAACGTGACCCCTCGCTACAGCATGATCCCTTGGGAGATCCTGACCCCCAGTCTGGAAACAACTGGTTTAAGTGTTCCTTGTGTTATTTTTAGTTTGCATACCTTGTTCAGGTCTAATACAGCTACTCAGTAAGAGATTTACTGCATTGCCCAGAAGATATTAGCCCTGGGGGTACTGACTGAGCTTGACTTGATTTACAGCACAGTTCAACAATGCAGTGGAGACTAAATACCAGCAAAAGAGTGTGATTTTCCAGTGGCGCAAAAAGCAGTCCTGTGCAAATGGGAATGGCCACTGATTATAATACTGTCAAGTAAAATACTGCTATCTCTACTTAAAAAAAAATTAAAAAAATTCTCCCTGATGATGATTGAATCACAGCTGTAGCTAAACTTAATTTCATGTGTTCTGTGGAATGAGGTAAAAGTTTGTTTGAGTGTGTACAGAGCAGCATTGCTTGGAGATGAAGCCCCATGTTCCTGCATGCTATACAATATGACGGACTCTCGCTGAGCAGCCATAATTTAGCCAGATCCTATAGACAGGATGAGTAGCTTATATGGATTAGAGGCCTTTTTACAAATTGAGTGGCATTGTCCTTCAGCATTGATGTGGTTAGTCAGGGAGGAGTTTTGAAGTTGCAGACTGATTCACCAGGTTATTACGCACATACCCATGCAGATACCAACCTTTCCCTTCCACACCACCACCACCACCCACAAAGCATACACACAATAGTCATGCACACAAACAGACATGCAAAGTACAGTCACATGACTGGGCAGGGCCTGTAGGTGTGGCTGGCTTCTCTGCTAAACAGGGATTACAGAGTGACAGAATTCCCCTCTCCCTCTCCTTCTCTACCTCTCTCCTCCCACCACTTAACAATACAGAAGAGAAAGCTGAAAGAGAATGGGAACAATCTGTGGACACAGGTGAGTGTGAAAAGGTTATGGGTGCATATACAATGAATCGTTTTCTTTTCTCTCGAATGTGATTGCAGGAAGAGATGCAGCCTTTTAAAAGCACTAATCCCTCTTACTCAAGAAACAGAGTAGCCTAAGCTTATTTGGATCTCAGCATTACTGCCTGAATAACATGGCTGAAGACAGACAGGCTGAGAGGATCATGTGCTGTGTATATATTCACACAAATTTGTTGTCTATGTAGATTCAGTTTCTACATAATTTTTAACTGTTGGTAATACAATGGATGCTAATACTGGCAGAAATGATTTGTTTCTTTAGCTAATTTAAATTAAATGAGACAGTTAGGCATACTGCTTAAATGTAAAGAAAAATTATTTCCTATTTCTTATTGATTATTCGTGTGTCAGCTGTTATGCATTAAATATATGTATATATTTTAAAATGTAGTTTAGTAATACACAATGGAAAGTTGTATTTGTTTTAGTATACTAAATGACTACAGGTTCAGTCACATTTAGTTTAGCTGTTCAGTGTCAAACAAGAAAATCGGGGTGCTCAACTCCAATCCAAATAAACCATGTAATGGGTGCTGAACCACATAAATGTCAATTTATGAACGAGAACTTAAGCACTCGGAATTACATGCCCCAAACATAGCTTTCCTTGTGTTATTAAAGCATTTAATAACACAAGGCAGTAAGAAAGCACATAGCTTTCCTCAACGCTTTCTTACTGCCTTGTATTATTAAATGCTTTGGACATGTAATTGTGAGTGCTGAAGTTCTCATAGCTGTTCAGTGTACCAGCGTTTGTGTGAGCGCGCTTCAGTGTCCTGGCGTTGAGGGAAACTGTGGCACGCGCGTGTTGATGAGCAGACACGCAGCTGTTTTGTGGCACGCTCCGCTGAACAACTCCTTCTTCAAAAACACACCGAGGGCGTTGACTTTTAATCGAGCTGTTTGAGCGACTGCTCCTAAGCGATGGCAGAGAACAACACAAGGTCAAAGGTGAAGACAGACCGTGATTAAATCCCATGAAGGAGGTGAGGAGTGTCCTCAAACGTACCTTAATAGGCACCCGTCGGTTCACGTCGGACGTTTCTCCGGAGTTCTGAGGAAATCAAGTTAGTAATTGTGATTGTAATTCAGGTTTCAGGCTGCCTTTAAAAACATTTTTTTTTAAATTAATCTATTTTTTTTTTGGACCGTCATGTTTCACGTATGAGAGTCCTCGTGAGGTAACAGTTATCATTTAACACTGTATTTTCGCCTAACGGGTTTGTCCTTTCACAGAACAGCTTAAAGTTTAAAAGGTAATCTCTGTAAACATTAGCACTATAGTATAAAGATGACTCTGGGTGCAGGTTAGGCTGTACAGTATAAACGATTCATATCGTTATTTAACTAAGCAAAGGTGGCCAATATGTGTATCTGTAAGGATTTCTTTGTATTCTTTAATACTAGACTGAATGTTTTGGGTCCTGGTCTGTTGGCTGGCGATAACTTATTGATTCACCAATTGTGAAACTCTGGCCCCATATTTATACCAATGTTTAAAATAACAATTTGGCCAGTATCTGCCTAGGATGCTTTGTTGTTGCTGTTATGTTTCCTGTTTGACGTGCGGGAAGCAAAGAAAAAAAAAAACTTTTTTTCAGCCCTTAATTGAACAGTCTTTGAATGAGCAAATTCAATCATACAAATTTATGCAACCTAATTTATAAGTAATACAAAGTTAATGTGACAAGAGGTAAGTGTAATTCCATATGAGATCAGTCGAATCTGAGAAAATTTCCCACCAGACCCCTTTAGAATCAGCTGGGTTTTTTGATACTATGAAAATTGCCCAAGTTACAGGCCCTTTAGGTACATAGGAGTGGGTCAAAATCTGAATCCCTCATAACTTCTTAAATACAGAAGATAGCCACCCGACAATCAAAACACAGCACACACTGATGGAACAAGAAATTACCACCATTGGAGTAGAGTTGAGATCCGTGAACAAGTACTAAAAGCTGTTAAAAAATGACTGTATTAGAAAAACGTTTTGACACAGAAGACACCATGGCTAGAAGATGAGCCTGGTATCAAAAATGTAGGTAAAAAGGAGACCTTTCAGATGCTATAACTTATCCCACATGGTCACATGATCCTTGAAAATTTACTCAAAAAAAGCACTCTTTGAAGTTTCCCCTAAAAAACACTGGGTGTGGACTGGGTGTAAAAATGGATTTGGTTGCGATTTGTAACAGGGCATATTTGTGTTTTTAAGCCGTGAAAAATTAATGTATGTGTACTTATGAAGTTGTGAGGGCTCTGATATTTTATTGACCAATAATAAATTGATGAAATGCAAGAATAATTTAAAGATGATGATTAGCTGCAGCCCAACACTGCCGTTTTGTTACTGTTAGTTTGTGGGGGCGATCATGTTTTACTAGTATTTATCAGTCTAAATAGCTGTAATATTTCTTATCTTACAGGTGGTTTACCTGACATTGGGAATAGCTCCAGATCTTGGGTGTCCCCCTGAGTTTCCCTGAGGTCCATTGACATGAGCGAGCAAGTCAGTCCACTGGAAAGAGACCATTCACTGTATGTGGTTCTGCCAGGGGGGCTTGAAAAGAATGTCACAGTGCATGGAAGGTGTGTCATATCGCAAGCTTATTTAAAAAAAAATAATCCTGCCCACTGCAACCTTCACGACAACCTTCATGAACTGCAGAACATATTAAGACCATTAAATTTTGTCATCTTCACAGCAAACCACTCATGGACTTATTAGTGACTTTTTGTGCAAGTGACCATCTGAATCCTTCGGACTACACTGTTGATATTTTATCACCAAACAAGAACAACATCAGCTTCAAACCAAACTCTCCTATTGGCTCACTAGAAGCTGAGAAGATTGTGCTGAAGCCCAAAGGGATGGAGGAAAAGATCAAAAGGCCATACATGCCTGAGGTAAAAAGGGGGGAAAAAGTACTGAAAGTTTCATCAAACTTCATCATAAGGAGCATAAAATGAGTAGCAATTGTCATTTCTCTTTGCAGGCAACGGTACGTCTGTTGATCAACTACAACAAATACCATAAGACGGTGGTGCGAGTGAATCCCAAACTGCCGCTCGAGATGCTGCTACCGGTGGTGTGTGACAAGTGTGAGTTTAAAGTAGAAACAACCATTTTACTGAAAGACTCTCAGTCCAAAGAGCCACTGGACCTGACTAAGACCTTAAATGACCACGGACTCAGGGAAGTGTTTGCCAAAGACACGGCGGGTAAAGACCTCACTGACCACCACAATCAGCTCAAGACAGCTGAAACAGGTATGTTGGATGTGAAAGCTAATAGTCAACAGCTTTGTGATCTTTTGTCCCTCTGTATATTTAAAAGACCTGTGATGTTCTTATATCACAATTTAATTCAGCTAACGTCACACTGACTCCTGTATGCGTACTCACACAGTAATTTGTTAGGAACACCTTATTCATGTTATCACCCTATCAGGTAATCATGTTGTAGCAGTGCAGCATAAACTCCTGCAGGTACAGGTCGGAAGCCTCCGTTTATGTTCACATGAATAAATAATGGCAGAAATAGGGAAAATTAGATCTCAGTGACTTTGACTATGGTATCATTGTTTGTTTTGGTTTAAGTAGTTCTAAAGCTGCTGGTTTCTGGTGATTTTTTTAAAAAAATTTTATTTTAAACTATATACTGAGAATGGTGGGAAGCGAAAAACATGAAGCAGAACAGCAAATGAAAACTCCTTGTTTATGACAGAATTCAGATTGGTTAGAGCTGACAGCCTCAGCCTTGCAGTGAATGGTCTAGAATAGAACAAGACCATGCCAGGTTTCACTCCTGTTAAGCACAGAAATCTGAGTCTGCAGTGGGCAAAGGCTCAACAAAACTGAACAGTTGAAAACTGGAAAAACATGGCCTTTGCCTTTTCTGTTGTGGCTGCAGATGGTGGCTCATAACTGGGTGTCAGCAGCACGAATCCCTGGAGACAAGCTGCTTGTGTCAACAGTCCAGGCTGCTGTTTGGGAAATGCAAAGCAAAAGCAAAGCAAAGCAAAAGTTGTCACAAACTGGTTTTTGAACATGACAATGAGCTCAGTGGACTTGGCACCAGAGCTGAATTCAGTAGAACATATTTAGGACGAGGCAAAACTGTAGTTTGGGAGCATGAATGGGCACCTGACGATCTTAGAGAGATGACATCATGCAGTCACATCAACAAGAAGGGTGTCTAACATCTTGCAGAATCCATGATGGCAAGAACTGAGGATGTTTGGGAGCAAAGGGTTGGCCTTACCTGTAGTAATGTGGCGTTCTAGTAAAGTACTCAGTGACTGAGTAAGTTGAACCTAAAAGAATCTTTAGATTTGTCCACCCAGGCATTTTGTGACACATTTGCACCAACAATTTGCACTACAAATATTGAAAAGAGAGCCAAATGTTCATGCATTGCATTTGCAATTGTATTTGAAAGAACTTTTTTAAGCTGATTCTTAAAGTTCTTCCCAGGAGGGAAGGGGTTTGCATCCATGCCATCTTTCATTCCTGTTAGGGATCTTCACTGGCATTTGTCATTTTGGTGGTCTCACAAAACCTTGTTGTCATCACAGCTTTGCTAACAGAATGGTTTGAAGATCTTTTATTCCTACAGTACACCTGCTCCTATATAAATATCAGCTATTACTGTAAAAACGAACCTAATTCATCTGTTTTGGCAACTGTTTTCTGTCTGTAACAACTGTCACACCAACAGAAGTCATCTCACTTCCTCCGCTGCAAGGTAACACACCCAAACAATTTCATGTACTGGCTCACCATTCAGGGTTTATGCTGCACATCATTTACTTATCAAAATCCTTTTCATTCCATAGACCTGCCAAAGAAGGAGAAGAAATGGAAGGAGAACAAAGGATTCTTCAGCTTGTTCAGAAGAAGGAAGAAGAAACATGAAATGGTATTTTGTCTGCCTGTGGGGAATGTGATGTTTACTTTACTTGAATGCACACTTCCTCTGCTGATGGCCCACATTTACATTTCACTCTTGGTAGGAGGGGGCAGCAAGTGCTCCTGCTTCTCCAGGTCTCAGGAAACAAGTGGTAGTCCGTATGAATTCGGAGAGCGTTTCGTCTTCCAACACCCTGCCTGCCGATAAGCCCAAGAAGAGGCGAGCCCCCCAGCCACCAATGGGAGTTTCGCAAAGTGTCCCCAACAACCTCAGCACCTGCAGTTTAGAAGGAGCACAGGTGGGTTGCGAGAAAAACAAATTTATTTTTGCTGCTTGTATTAAGGAAAAAACATGTCTGTTGAGCTGCTGTTTAGAGAACATCTTTAAAAAAAATACTTGTGTAAAATGACAACATGGTGAGTGAAGAAATGATTTGATATTGGTAAAAGAAAATTTAATAGTAACTGTCAATCAATAAAGAAACCATGATGTAAATGGAAACACGTGGAACATCCACCAATGATGCCATTATCTCTCTGTAGAGGTCTACTGGATCTACCTTAAGAAGTACCAAAAGGAGGGCCCCACCCCCTCCCCGTGCATACACACTCCAGGAGCTGCCAGCAGATACTAATGTTAAAGGTAACATCATGAATGCAAAATGGTGGAGCCTAAAAAAAATTGCATTCTATGCATTATACATTTTAATGATAATGATTGAGATAACAGAACCAATGCTTAAATTTAAAGGGAGAAATTATGGTCAGTCTCATTGCTGCCTGATCTCACAGGCAAGCTGTTTATTTTGCCACCTAGTGGTGACTGTCTGAAATAGCAGAATAAATGAAATATGCTTGTGAAATAATCCCGATTGACCTTTTACAGTATTTCAGCTGAAATCAAATGGGTTTAGAGTGGGGTGAATTCTTGTATCTGCCAAATCCTTACAACCTCAGTCAGTGTCACGGGTTCAAGAGAGATTGAAGTTAAATCAAGATTAAAGTATCAAAGCAAATGCCATCAAATGGAAGATTTTAGCAGTTAAATCCAGCACAAAAACGTAGCATTTATCAGTCCCAACAGTTTAACCCTGTTCAGGGCAATTAAAGTGACCCAGAGCCTTGTTCATAGAACACATTGGCTTCAGTCTGTCCCCAGATAAATCCCTCTATTGTCCAAGCTTTCATTCCCCTGTATTACTCTGTCTGAGATGTATTCCCTTCTAGGTTCTCTCTGTGCATGCTTCCTTTTTACTGATCTGCTTTCACAGATTTGCCTCGTCATTTCATTGTAAGTTAGTTATTATTAGCAATTTTTAATTAAGTAAGAAACATTAGATGGGCACATTTTTAAAAAGCTTTCTGTCAGTGATCTAATTAATAGTTTAATTGTGCTCAGCAGTGTCAGTGTCTTTGCTCACTCCCTCATTTTCTTTTAACCACAACACATGCCACACTGCTGAGCTAGTGTCAATGTGATGCTGACAAAACAACTCCCAGCCACAGGTAGATGGACAGTAAACACACTCCTGATCTCCTACACTTACATAAACATGATTTCTGAAAGTTCGGTGTTCAACATACCAGGAGTTTTGAATTGATTGCTGAGCGTTTCAATGAGCAAAGTGACTTTACTTCAGTATGAAACAGTGTTAAACATCTTGGGCTTGAGTTAGAAACCCTTTAGACTGAAACCAAGCTTTTTCTCCTCCCTGCTTACAGACTCTGTGTCACCTGAAGGGGGGGATTGAGGGCTGCTGCTGCTGCTGCTGTCTCCTTTTCCTCTCCTTCTACCACCCTATTCCTCCTCTCCATCCTCTTCCTGCGTTGGCCTCTTCTTCCTCCTTCCCATCTTAGTGGCTTTTATGGACATATGTCACTGTTGCCTGCTGCACTTGCATGCTGTACATTTGTACTGTTAAGTTGTCTGCTTACACTGCCAATCTATTTTTTTCTGAAAATTCTGTACCTTTCTTTTTGTCGTTTGTGTGTGATTTCCTATTAATGGGTTAGATTAGAATTAATTATTGTGCCTTTTAAATTAAAAGGAAGCTAGATCAAGAGGAGCATTTGGTTAAAATTAATTATTCATTCTGTTCATTAATGAGCAATTATTACTTTTCCAAGAGCCCTTTTAGAATGACAAATGTTCTGTTTCCAAAAGTTACATTTTTAAAATCTTGCATGTTTTTCTTTCTTTACTAAATGGTATAGTTATGGTTTTAATATGCAATGTTAGATTCCTTGAACCTGATTCTTCTGCTTATGGACAGCATGTTTTTAATAGAAATGTAATGGTTTTATGTGCACACTTTCTACATTATTAATCAATATTTTTCTTTTTACAATAAAACAATACTTAAATCAATAATTCAACACTTTAATTTATTTAAATATTTTTGTCTAATATATAAGTATATATCTTGATGACATACAGTCACCTGAAAGAATTCAAATCCCCCCACTTTTTCCACACTTTATTCTATTTTAGATTTATTTTAAATTAGTAAAATGACATTTGTCTACACCAGTCTAAACTCAGTAACCCCAAATGTCTTACAAACTGAAGAACTCAAGAACTGAAATCTTTTATTTATGAGATTATTTAGACCTTTGATTCAATCCCCTCTTGAGTAAGTTTCTACGAGTTTTGCACAGCTGCCTTTGATCAGGTAATTCAGTCCTTCCGAGCAGATCTTCTCAAGCAACATTCTGGATGGGAAGCATCCTTGAAGTGCCATCTTTAGGTCCTTCTACAGATGTTCTGTTGAGTTTAAGTCTGGGCTTTGGCTGTCAGATCTCACTCCACACTCAGGTTGCTGCACTCTAGGGCAGATTTTCTTCAAGACCTTCTCAGCTTTGATTGGATTCAATTTTTGATGCTTCGAAGCAGATACATTTGTTTGGTAAACTCAAAGCTGTATCTGGGGGGACCATTAGGCTCCAAGCCACCTCCCTGCCAAAGGCCTTTCTTCTTTCTTGTTTAGTTTTCTCAATCTGGCCAGAGTGCTCACTCTGCCTGGTTCTAAAATACTTTAATTTCACAAATATGAAGGCCATTATCCTCTTGGCTTTAGCTTTAGAAGTTTTAGGAACCATGTCCAACCAATTCAATTTACCATAGGTGGACTTTTTCTTTCTTTTTTAAAGGATACAACTGTTGAGTGCCACAACAGCTTTTTTAAATGAGATGTTTTTGTTGACATGTTTTTGGGGTTTTTTGTTTTGTTTTGTTTTGTTTGTTTGTGTGTTGTTTTTTGTTTTGTTTTGTTGTGGTTTTTTTTATAGATTTGCAGAGATTTCTCAAGACATGTTTTCCCTTTGACACTTTGGGTTATTGATTGTTAACTGATGGGGGAAAATTACCAGCTTTGTTAAGTTAAAGTTTATTCCACAACACAGTGTCTGCAAAAAGTGAAGGGGTCTGAATACTTTTGAAGAATCTGCACACCAATGGATTTTTTTTTACTGTGCTGATTTCTTTTATGGAAATCAGCAATTTTAAATTTACTTTATGGTCCTTTTAAATTCAATAATTAAGATGAAAAACTATTGCTAAGTCTTTCCTGTTTCTTCAGAGACTGTGAACTCCCTGAACACTCTGGAGGAGCTAAAAGAAAATGATGAGTCAGAGTATGGAAATGGATCACTATCTTCATCACCACATCCGTCACAGCCACAGTCATGCTCGTCCTCCTCACGGCCATCACTGGCTCATCTCCATGAAGTGGCTGATCCTTATCTGCCTTCGTTTCGAGGCAAAGACTTCTCAGATGCCCGCTGTGCTCTTGCCAAAGTCCTGATGTCTTCTGTTTCTAAAGGAACACTGGTCAGGCGTTTGAAGAACTCTGCCACCTTCTCAAAATTTCAAAACAGCTCCTCCTTTATATCCATGACACCAAGGTGTCCAGATAATGAGGTTTTCTGTACAGAGCTTGAATCGGTTCTCAAATGTAACCTCCCAACTGAGCATGAATGGGAGGATCCAGCACAGAAGAGGGGGCTGACCACTTTTAAGGTGAACCCTCCAAAGAAACCCAAGTCTGTCCATCCAGAGCTGACCCCAGATATTCAAGACCAGTGCCAGATATCATCAGAAGATAACCCTGAAAGCAAGGCTTCTCCTGAGGTTGGGAATAATCAAACAGATGCTGAGGAAAAGCCACATTCCCATGATACATCAGAGAGTGAAGCCTCTGCACCCAGTCCGGAAACCTCCTCTCAGCAGATTCAGGTTTCTGACAACTCAGCTTCTCTTCCACTTCTACACGATTTAGCTGATCAGAACTGTCCCAGGACACCTCCATCTGAGGTTGGGGATGCCACTGAAAAGCAGAGGGAAGAGGAAGCCTATGAGGTCACATCTGAGGTGTTCCCAGTCTGCAGTGATGGAGAAGTTATTACTGAAGACCACGTCAACTCAAAAGGTCAAAAGGAATTCATCCATAGTCCCAATGCAGACATGGCCCAATGTAGTTCATGCACTGATGAGAAAGTTGAGGAAGAAGAGGAGAGGGAGGGCAGCTTCCCTCCCCCTCCTCCACCTGTCTTTTTCGATGAAGACATAGAGAGAATGGAGAATGAAAGAGAGGATACCACACCTTCCTCTCTGCCATCCTCCCAAACATCAAGTCCTACCTTGAATGGGCAAATTAATGCATTCAGGGAGGCCCTTCAAGATGAGTCTACTTCATCTACACCCGAACAGTCTCTGGACAAGAAGAGTACAGCCCCATCCAGATTTGCTCAGGCAGTGGCGCTAGCCGTCCAGAGATCTCGCTGTGGTAAAAGTTCAGGCCCTCAACTTTCCAGTGGTCCACACAGTTCGCTTCCATCACCACCCAGGTCCACATATCAGTATGGTGAGTTCTGTACTAATATGGTAGCTTTAGTTACAGTGCCTTGCAAAAGTATTCATACCCCTTGGACTTTTCCACATTTTGTCACGTTACAACCACAAACATAAATGTATTTTATTGGGATTTTATGTGATAGACCAACACAAAGTAGTGCATGATTGTGAAGTGGAAGGAAAATGATACATGGTGTTCAAAATTTTTTACAAATAAAAATCTGAAAAGTGTGGTGTGCATTTGTATTCAGCCCCCCTGAGTCAATATTTTGTCGAACAACCTTTCACTGCAATTACAGCTGCAAGTCTTTTGAGGTATGTCTCTACCAGCTTTGCACATCTAGAAACTGCTTTGATCTAAACCATTCCATTGTAGCTCTGGCTGTATCTTTAGGGTTGTTGTCCTGCTGCAAGGTGAACCTCCGCCCCAGTCTCAAGTCTTTTGCAGCCTCTAACAGGTTTTCTTCCAGGATTGTCCTGTATTTAGCTCCATCCATCTTCAACTCTGACCAGCTTCCCTGTCCCTGCTGAAGAAAAGCATCCCCACAGCATGATGCTGCCACTATCGTGTTTCACGGTGGGGATGGTGTGTTCAGGTTGATGTGCAGTGTTTGGTTTCTGCTACACATAGTGTTTTGCATGTAGGCCAAAAAGTTCAGTTTTGGTCTCAT